>CAUYQU010081859.1:0-29971 GCA_963574635.1 Cheracebus regulus
AAGGATGTTGAATGTTGGCCCCCACTCTCTTCTGGCTTGTAGGGTTTCTGCTGAGAGATCTGCTGTGAGTCTGATGGGCTTCCCTTTGTGGGTAACCCGAACCTTCTCTCTGGCCGCCCTTAGCATTTTCTCCTTCATTTCAACCCTGGTGAATCTGACGATTATGTGCCTTGGGGTTGCTCTTCTTGAGGAAAATCTTTGTGGTGTTCTCTGTATTTCCCGGACTTGAATATTGGCCTGTCTTGCTAGGTTGGGGAAGTTTTCCTCGATAATATCCTGAAGAGTATTTTCCAGCTTGGATTCATTCTCTTCATCACATTCAGGTACACCTATCAAACGTAGATTAGGTCTTTTCACATAGTCCCATATTTCTTGGAGACTTTGTTCATTCCTTTTTAGCCTTTTTTCTGTCATCTTGCCTTCTTGTTTTATTTCATTGAGTTGATCTTCAACCTCTGATATCCTTTCTTCTGCTTGGTCAATTTGGCTGTTGAAACTTGTGCATGCTTCGCGAAGTTCTCATGTTGTGTTTTTCAGCTTCATCAATTCACTTATATTCTTCTCTAAGTTGTCCATTCTTGTTAGCATTTCGTTAAATCTTCTTTCAAGGTTCTTAGTTTCTTTGTATTGGGTTAGAACATGTTCTTTTAGCTCACAGAAGTTTCTTATCCATCTTCTGAAGCCTGCTTCTGTGAGTTCATCACACTCATCCTCCATCAAGCCTTGTTCTCTTGCTGATGAGGAGCTGCGATCCTCTGTAGGAGGAGAGGCATTCTGATTTCGGGTGTTCTCAGCCTTTTTGCACTGGTTTCTTCTCATTTTTGTGGATTTATCCACCTGTCGTCTTTGTAATTGCTGACTTTCAGACTGGGTCTCTGAGTGGATGTCCGGCTTGTTGGTTATGAAGTTTTTTCTGTTTCTTAGTTTTCCTTCGGGGGGCGCCCCTTCCACACAGAGCTGGGCCGTCCCGGGTTCAGCTGTGCTTGCTCTCAGTCCTCAGCACTTCCAATTGCTGTTCTCCTTGTGGGGATGGGACCAGCAGAGCCTTTGGTCACCTAGTCCCGTACACTCCGCACCGAGAAGCGCTGCGCCGGCCAAAAGAGTCGCACTGGCGACCTAGGTGGCTCCTTTGCCGGGAGTCTCCCAGTCTGTGGGCATTAAAAATTCGTCTGCAATTGCGGCATCCACTCGCTCTCTGGGCTTTCACTGGGAGCTACAATCCTGAGCTGCTGCTATGCGACCATCTTGGATATCTCTTCACCCGGAGATGAAGTTTTTTTGTTTCTTAGTTTTGCTTTGGCGAAAGCCCCTTCCCCACAGAGCCGGACCTTCCCGGGTTCGCTGTGCTTGTCAAACTCTCAGTCCTCAGCGCTTCCAATTACTGTTTTCCTTGTGGGGTTGGGACCAGCTGAGCCCGTCCGTCCCGTACACTCCGCACCGAGAAGCGCTGCGCTGGGGAGCCGGCAAAACAGCTGCGCCGGCCAAAAGAGTCGCGCTGGCGACCCGTGTGGCTCCTCTGCCGGGAATCCCCCAGTCTGTGGGCAACAAAAATTCGTTGGAAAGTGCGGCATCCACTCGTTCTCTGTGCTTTCACTGGGAGCTACATTCCTGAGCTGTTGCTAATCCTATTTTATCTTTCATAAGCTCACAGTATTGTTTTCTTTATTAGGATGATCACCGATTTGAAACTATGAACTTTAGGTGTGGGTATTTGTAGAAGCCAGTGCTTGTTCTCACACTTTCCCTGTTAGTGCCTATCTAACTCACCTTGTAAAATTCTGAAACTTGAAGTTGAAAATATATGCATCTGAGAGCTAATTTTTAAAAAGGAAATGTCTGCCTGCCTAGTGTTTAAGATTCTTCCAAAGATTACTTTCTCTCACTGTTTTCCTTGCATTTACAGAGGCTTTTTTACAATATCTATTACACCCTGATGTTTTAATTATGGGATATAAACTGAGGTGTATATATGTAACTCCTTTCTTTCCATGTGTAATTTCTCATTTTTAAGTCATTTTAATTGTTAAAACCTTTTTATTTTGAAAGACTTCAAATATACTCAGAAGTACAGAGAATAGTGTTTTGAACTTCCTGTACCTGTAACCAGCTTCAAGAATTACCACTTGTTGGCCAATCTTTCTTATTTATACCCTTCACCCTGCCTCCTGTGGGATCATTTGGAAGCCAGACATACATACTCTATGATTTTTTCATCTGTGATACTTCAAATATGTATCTTTAAAAGATAAATAAGAGTCCTTTAACTGTTGACCTTATAGAAAACAGAAAATCTATTCTACCAACATTACTCCTTCTGAGCATTCTGCTTCATCTTGAAGGTAAAGGTCCACATGTTCTTTAGTACTGCATGTTATTAGTAAGGCTAAATTATACCCATGGGTACCATTTGATATTTCTGGGAGATTAAGACATATAGGAAAGACAAAGACATAAGAAAGAGATACAAAGGAGGTAGAAGGAAAGAAAAAGGTGTATAAGACAGGAAATGGACCTGTGTCTGCTTCTGATGCTGTTTAGGAATATCCTTGCCCTGGGGACCATTTTCAGCCTAGATGTATTGAAAATTCCCACTTTATTTGAAGGGTTAAGTGGTTGGAGCTGAGGTCATGGGAAAATTGAGTGAGTTTTCACAAGTCCATAGGAAAATATAATTAAATAAAAATGGTGAGACATCTATAAAAACTACTTTTAATGACAGGAAAAGATAAAGCAACATTGATTTGTAGTCTTTGATAAATAAATGTGAATGAAAATTATGTAATCTTATCTTTGAATAATATGTATATTCTTAGATATGACTGTTATTTCCAGAGTTGCAGAGTGTGATGGTGGCATCCAATACCAGCACCATTATTATGTTTGCTAACAGGTTTTTTGTATTTTGGCATGGGTCCCCATAACAGAAATGCTCTGATTTTGATTTTTTTATAGTACCCAGGGGATTACTGACACATTTTGTTATTTTTGTGGATATCACTTATTACAAACTTTGGTTGCCTAGTAGTTCAAAAGTTCAGAGATATTCTGGACTGTCTTACAGTTTATGAGTAATGGTGCCCAGCGCCAGTGACAGCTCCACACCACTTTTGCAGTTTGTTATTCCTGACTTTCGTTTTAGAATGACTGAGTATTGCATTTACCAGTTGGTAGAGTTTTTCACTGAGTTTATTTGAAAAATTTGTTTGAAAAAATGGTCTCTAATTCATTTATAGAATGAGAGAGAGAGAGAGAAAGCATTAATTGCAGCATTTAAAATTGAAAAACTGAAAATGAATCTAAACTCTTAATTTATGAAGTATTCTTTGATGACAAGTAAGCCTTCAAGCAGGAGAGATAAATTACTGTATATTTTAAAGGCTGAAATAGCACTGAAAACATTATACTCTGTTTTCACTAATAAAAACTTGTCAAGTAAAATCTACATGTTATTTTTTCCCTACTTTTCCTTTATTGCCATACTCTCATTCATTCTTTTTCCTGAGGAGTAATACATAGTACATTTTTAAGAAAACACATGCTTTTTAAAAGAAATTAAAAGCTTTGTTGTAGATTCAGAGCTGTTCATTGTTTGTTTTGTAGTAAGTGCATGTGTGGGAAGGATATATGTCTTTCCTTCCTTTCCAAAATATGTACTTGGAATGTGTTTAACCAACTTAATGCCCTATTTCTAATTTCCTCACAGGAGCTGCAATTGGAACATGCAAGACAAGCCTTTGCACTGAAAGACAAAAGCAAAAGTGGTGTGATTTCTGGTCTGGATTTCAGTGACATCATGGTTACCATTAGATCTCACATGCTTACTCCTTTTGTGGAGGAGAACTTAGTTTCAGTAAGTAAAAAGCAAGTTCTTTAACTTTCTGTTTCCTCAAACTTTTTGATACATTGGGTCCTGGATTGCCTCCAGGGACTCATATGACTCTCAACTATTCAAGTTTCATGCTTGGTTGGTAGAAAGTAAACAGGTGTGTGTGTGTGTGTGTGTGTGTGTGTGTGTGTGTGTGTGTGCACGCAAGGGAGGCAGAGGTGATGCTGAGTCATCTTTCCTCAGATCATAGCTTTTTTCAGAGCCACCATCTTGCTCTCGTATATTTCCAAATTGTTTATTTCCATTTACAGAGTCCAGTTCAAGGGAAACAAGAGTTTATAGACAAGGGTGAGCAATTACTTTTTCCAGTGGGCAGTAACTCTCCCAGACACTACTGCCTTCATCTTGGCCTCTTTCCACCCCACCAGGCTCCCAAGGTCTTGCTATAAAGATGGCTCCTTCCTTTGTTGCCTTCAGGGTGCTGTCTGCCGGAGGAATCGTCATTGGCTTCTGCACTGTTTTAATAACCATGCCCATGGCAGAAGGTATGGAGGAAATATGTGGCCATTAGCCTCTGTGGCTCACTCCTCTCGCTGCCCCTTCACCTGTGCATTCAGTCCGTATGCACCAGACACAGTTTTTTGTTCTGTCAAACTGCTAATCTCTATAAAGTAATCATCTGGACCAATAGCAAACTCATGTCATCCACTTCCTCACATAGAGTGGTGAAACTTTCCTCACTTACCCATTTTCTTGTCCATGCGTTGTACTCATATATAAGTTTTTGATTACTGCTTGTTTTGAATAGAGAGAAGCCAATGAGTGCCTTTGTTGTTTCAGCTGAAGATCATTATCCCTGATTTAGACTGGGGTAGAAGGATCAACCTCTGTTCTTTTTCTTCAGTGAATCTGAACATGGAGCATGTCACTTTCTCCTACACGTTTCACCTCCTTGACACCATCCCCCATTCCCCTGCCCTCACCTCATACCCCAGCGAAAAAATGAAAGAAGGAAGGAAAGAAAGGGATAAAGGGAGAATGAAAGAAAGGAAGGGAAAGAGGGAGAAGGAAAGAGAATCTTAGAGGGAGGAGCTCAGTACCTTAGTGGGAGGGGACTCATTTAATCTTTTCCAACTGGGTTAGATAGAACTATGATAGCCTCGGTTTACCAAAAACAAATTCTAATCCTCAGAGGAATATATTAAATAATTAGAGTCCAGCTTTTGGGTCGCTGGTATCTAAATTCAAGCTAACACAAATATAATCTGTATTTAGGTTAAGGCATGTGTGTGAGGGATGGTGGGGTGGGATATATTTGCCTATCATTACCTACACTATTTGTAATAGACTTTTATGATTAAAGTTGTCACATTGGTATTTACATAAGCATTTCTTTGCACTTTTAATGGAGAATGTTTTCAATTATATGGGTTCCTCTGACTTCTGGCTTGAAAACAAGGCTTTTGCAAACCCTGCAGAATATTCTTTTTTGAGTTTATGTCCAAGTGGTGGGCAGAGAATAAATTACCTCCTCATCCTACAGAGGTAGTGAAGGCCACGTTGTCCTCCATATCAGACATGAGAGAGCCTCTTTTGCACTGTTCCATTGAAGATGTAACTCAATAGGGAATAAATTCTCTCCAGATTTTTTGAAGTTTTTGATAATCGTACTCTTCGTGATCCAAATTTAGAGTTCACCACAGATTGTTAAATATTTTAACAGTGGCCTTAAAAAGTTAGGAAAAGTTGATTTAATAAAATTGTCTTAAAATTTAAAGTCACCACTTGGTTTTTGTATATGTGTATGGGGGAAAAAACAAGGTTAAAAAAGTGTTCCGTAGATTTTACAGTGATGTTTTGTTTATCCAGGACTAGCAAGAGTTTCATAGTTGAGGGTCTTGAAGCCCCTATTTAAATAACCATTGTTTTGATCTGTGATAATTATATTTGTTGTTTTTGACCTTAAAGGTAGATGAACCATGAAGTCCAACTTCCAGATGTTGGTTTCTTCCTTAAAACCTAAATTACATAGACTTCCCTGAGGGCATGCAATGCACTATTTCAGTGTGATACTTTCCTTGCATTTATGGACTGGTTGTTAAAGTCATTTTAATAATAAAGACTCCTTTGGGTCCTCTTTGAGAAAAGTGCAGTGTCCATAAACGTGTTTTTGTTTGTTTTTAAAACTTTTTTGTGTTGTCATTTTCTAGGCAGCTGGAGGAAGTATCTCACACCAGGTTAGCTTCTCCTACTTCAATGCATTTAACTCCTTACTGAATAACATGGAGCTTGTTCGTAAGATATATAGCACTCTAGCTGGCACAAGGAAAGATGTTGAAGTCACAAAGGGTAAGATTTTAAAATATATATGTATAAGAATCTCAGCATTTTCACTTTTCTTCATGAAGGCATGATGTTGATCTAAGCTTACCACTGTAAAGCCAGATCTAGAAAGTATGTTACCATATGTATGTATGCTTTACTTGGGCTCCAAAATCCAGGTGGATTTAATGTGATACTGAGGTCAGGAGTGAAAAAGTGGCTTTGACAGTTTTGAAAAGAACCTTGGCCCAATCTGTCAAACAGGTCAGTGGCACTGTGGCAGCAGCTTGTTTGTACTAGGAGGGAGTTGCCACAGAAAGATGGGCAAGACTACTTTTGGGGAGTGGTATTAGGATGTTTTGAATGACTGGAGAACAGCCACTTCTTTTGTATTATACCTCTGGAGAGCAAAGTGAATAAGCAAGATAAGAGAGATGAGCTTCTGAAGAGATTGTTTAATTCTTGAAGTTAATTTATCTGTTTTTCTGTTTTATCATCTTAACATTTTATCTTTTACCAGCTTTCGGAAATGCATATTCTTATTATAGTTGAACTTAAATATTTACCTTCAATTTTAGATTTAAAAAATGATACTAAAATGCCTGTAGCTTTCAGATTATATTGTAGTTGGTGAAGGCAGAACTTTGTTATATATTAAGAATCATTCAAGATTTAAACATTTTTTTCTCTCCCTTCCAGAGGAATTTTCCCAGAGTGCCATACGCTATGGACAAGTCACACCACTAGAAATTGATATTCTATATCAGCTTGCAGACTTATATAATGCTTCAGGGTAAGTATTTTAATAATTCTTCATGATATTCATTACAGGAGAGTTCTAAAATGTGAAGCAGAGGTGTCCTTTTAGTTCATTCTAACATGAGTTTATTCAGTTTATTTGAATAGTTTATATTCAGAATATAAATTCCAAGAAAGAAAGAAATACAAACAGATGTAAAAGAGGAGAAGAAAGAAACACAGGAAGACAGACAGAAGGTAGAAGAAGATGGAGGGAGGGAAAAGGAGAGCGAGAACAAGGGAGAGAAGAAGGGAAGGAAAGGGGAGGGAAGAGATGGCAGGAGTGAGGTGAGAGAAGGGCATAAGGGGTTGAGGTACATGAGAGAGGGAAATGGGAGAAGAAAGAAATCTGACAGAGAAGAGAAGGGAAGTGAGAAGAAGAAAGGGAGAGAAAAGAATGATTTAATCTGGGCTCTCTGGAGGTATAACAAATTTCAAGAGATTTGTAGAAACTTGCTGTAATTTTTAACTTTATAAAACAGACTAAGATACATCGAAGAATCTTGTAATCTTTTTGGTTCACTGTAAATGGTCCTCACTAAACACTATATGCCATTTTGTATTGGAAAGTATCATTTTTTTAAGGTATGCCTGTGACATTGTCATCAGACTTACCATCATAGAGAAGCTCCGATGTTTTATGCCTTTACTTTATAAATGTAAAAGAACAAAGCACATACAAATCCAAAAGAAAAATCCTTTCCTGTGGGCATCCAGAAGGATCTGTGGGAAATGGGACTTATGGTTTTTTGTTTGTTTGTTTTGAGACTGAGTTTTGCTGTGCCGCCCAGGCTAGAGTGCAGTGGTATGATCTCAGCTCACCACAACCTCTGCCTCCCGGGATTAAGCAATTTTTCTGCCTCAGCCTCCTGAGTAGCTGGAACTACAGGCGTGTGCCACCATGCCTGGGTAATTTTGTATTTTTAGTAGAGATGGGGTTTCACCATGCTGGCCAGGCTGGTTTCAAACTCCTGACCTCGTGATCTGCCCACCTCGGACTCCCAAAGTGTTGGGATTACAGGTGTGAGCCACTGTGCACGGCCAGGGACTATGGTCTATTAAGAGACCAGATTTTTAAAGGTCATCTCTAGTAGTTCTTTCAGTATAACAATATCTGAAAAATGGGCTTTAACCCTGCAACTGAGTACTAATAGAAGCTGGATATTCATAGGTGATTTGTTGCCTTCATGCTATCTATTGTGGGACTGAAGATGATACTAAATATCAGCCAGTCTTTGGTGATTGACATGTAATACCAGGCCATGTCTCATTCATCTGTAATTCATATATATATGTACTTTTTTTTTTGAGACTGAGTTTCACTATTGTTGCCTAGGCTGAAGTGTAATGGCATGGTCTTAACTCACTGCAACCTCCGCTTCCTGGGTTCAAGCGATTCTCCTCCCTCAGCCTTCTGAGTAGCTGGGATTACAGGCACTTGCCATCATGCCCAGCTAACTTTTGCATTTTTAGTAGACATGCGGTTTCACTATGTTGGTCAGGCTGTTCTCAAACTCGTGACCTCAAATAATCTGCCTGCCTCAGCCTCCCAAAGTGCTGGGATTACAGGTGTGAGCTACCATGCCTGGCCTGTAATTCACATCTTCAAACAAGAGTTTTCACCTTCCTTCATGATGACACATTTCAAAAAGTAGTTCTCAAAACTGGATATAAAGTGACCTTCTAGTTCATGGAATTTAAGTAAGCTTTTGGGAAACAGTAGTGCATTCACACTGTTACCAGTAGAGGGTCTTGACTATGAGTCGTTCAGGTTCTTGGCATGTTGAACAAAGCATTGGACAAAACACACAAACAAAGCTACAGAAGATGAAAGCATAGATTTATTGAAATGAAAGTACACTCCATAGAGTAGGAGTGAGCTCAAGCAAGCAGCTCAAGAGCTGCGGTTGCAAATTTTCTGGAGTTTACCCTTTAGAGATTTCCTGTTGGTTACACCCTATGTAATTTAACACTTGGTCCATGACCAGTTGGAGGCTCATGACCAATTCATTGGCCTCAATCAGAGACTGAAGTAAAGTTACACCCTATGCAAATGAAGACTTGGCCCATGACCAGTTGGAGGCTGAACTGAAGTCTTGGCCTGCAACCAATCAGAGGCTGAAGTGAAGTTACACCCTATGCAAATGAAGACTTGGCTTATGACCAGTCGTAGGCTGAAGTGAAGGCTCCCTGTGTCCAGACCCTTCCTATGTTTCTTTCTTCTCCTCTGTTATATCTGATTGTCTTTCTTGGAATTTGTATTCTAAATATAAACTATTCAAATAAACTGTTCTTCTGCCTCGGTTCCCCCTGAGAGGTGTGAGCCTCATAAATCTTTATGAGAGGCAGAGGGACCAATAGTCGTCTTTCTTCTGTAACTGCTTCATGCTGATTGGGGCACAGTCTCTACCTACTGGGGATGATGGAACTCTAGCCCTGCTCAATCTAGTGGAGATAAGGTGACTTCTTGATGGTCAGGGCTGGCATCATCATCTGGAACTGACTGGAAGCCCTGGCTGCATGATCATTTGAAGCTTAATCATCTCTAGGTGAGAAGAAAAATCTGGTAGAAAGATTTAACAAACATGGTCCAAAAGTCATTGCAAATATAAAATGCGCTGGCTAAGGGAAGGAGCCGTGAAGCCCATCTTAGTACCCTTGACCAGGAACCCCATGACTTGGACAGCTGTTGTTATATTTTAGAAGTCCTGTCAGCTAATTTTTGGGTGGCATCCCTTACTAATCCTGACTGGTTGATGTAAAAACAACATTCTTATTGTAGGAAAAGACATAAGCCACCTTTTTGAGCAGTTAGGATATCTAGTCCCCTTCTATTTTGTAAAGCAACTGCTGCCAAGGAGTGTATTTGATTTTGTAAGGTGATGATACTTTGGGCAGTGTCTTCCAAGCTGTTTGAAAGATTCTTGGTCAAGCATTGATAATAGGATAGGGAAGTTGCAAGCCCACTAACTCCCATTGCTACTTCTGCAGTTATTCCTAGCCCTATCAAAAGGAGTATGAGTTGGATGGCTCATTTGTACCTGGCAGTTGCAGTTAAAAGTATAATGAAAGACTGGTTATTGGGAGCTGTGTTGATTTTGGAAGGCTAAATAAACAAGTATACAAGTTCCAGTCTGGTTGGCTGGTAAATATAAGTAGAACTAATTCCACACAGGAAAAAGCATCTTTGTTTTTTAAGACAAAACATTGTTCTCTATGGTGAACGTATGGGTTAGCTTATTGTTTTCAGTTTCTTTTTGTTTTTTGTATTTTTTTTTGAGATGGAGTCTTACTCTGTTGTACAGGCTGGAGTGCAGTGGCATAATCTCAGCTTATTGTAACCTCTGCCACCCAGGTTCAAGTGATTTTCCTGCCTCAGCCTCTCAAGTAGCTTGGATTACAGGTGCATGCCACCACACCTGGCGAACTTTTATAGTTTTTAGTAGAGACAGAATTTCACCATGTTGGCCAGGCTGAGGTCTTGAACTCCTGACCTCAGGTGATCCACCCACCTTAGTCTCCCAAGGTGCTGGGATTACAGGTGTGAGCCACTGCGCCTGGGTTGTTTTCACTTTCCCAAGTGATTAAGGTCCCTGCTAAGGTGGCCCTGGTTAAAGGCTGGAAAGGACCTTGGGAAGTATCCTGAGTTGCCCTAGCAGTCCTATTTTTCCACTGGAGGTAGTTACACTTAGTGTCCACCAGCAGCCACCCAGAGTTATTTTTGTACTGAGGAACCAAAAGACAACTAGAAGTCTCAGGATTAGTACAGTTTTCCCAAGGGAAAATGTGCAACACAGCTACTTGGCCTATCTTGGCAGTACTTAGACTATGAATCCTTTAAAGTATCCTTAACTAGGAATGGTTTCCATGAAACCATATAGGTTTTCCAAACAGTCTGGGTAACTGCAGAGCTTACATGATCATGTGAGGGGTTAGTCTCTAGGTTGTAGCTTTTAAGCCAATTAATTGCAGCTTCTTTATATAAACATCACACATGTAACACTTGTAGACAGAAGATCTAGCAGTTTTAAGTTTTTCTTTCCCCTTTTTTTTTTTAAGACAGTCTCATTCTGTCACTGAGGCTGGAGTACAGTGGTGCGATCTTGGCTCACTGCAACCTTTATCTCCTGGGTTCAAGCAATTCTTGTCCCTCAGCCTCCTGAGTAGCTGGGACTAGAGGTGTGCTGGGACTAGAGGTGGACTGAGTAGCTGGGACTCAGCCTCCTGAGTAGCTGGGACTAGAGGCATGGGACCACCATGCCTGCCTAATTTTTGTAGTTTTAGTAGAGACGGGGTTTCACCATATTGGCCAGGCTGGTCTCGAACTTTTGACTTCAGATAATCTGCCCACTTTGGCCTCTCAAAGTGGTGGGATTACAGGCATAAGCCACTAGGCCTAGCGTCTTTCCCATTTTATGAACCATATTGCAACTTCTACAGACCATTTATGACATGCTTGGACTGTCTGACTTATTCTATATTTTCCTCTTTCCTAAATAATTAGGCATTCTACTTTAGGGCAAGAATTTACCATACAAGATTTTTTCTCATATAAAATTTACTTTCTTCATAACCTTCCTTACCATAAATACAACTTCATATCTATAACTTTCTTTATATCTCTCTCCCCTACTAAAGTAATTTCTGATGCCCCCAAAAGTCAAAAAAGTCAGGTAACGTGATGTGAAACTGAGCAGAGCCTTAGATTTTGAGAGGGACCTGTTTGCCTACAGTTCTTGGGGTTCCATGATGAAAACAGAAGTTTCTCCTAAAATGGGGTCTGTGGCACCTTCTGTTTTTCCCAGGGAGTCCTGTTGTCAGAAATTATGTTAGGTCCTTTTGTGGGCATCAAGCGTGGCAAGAAGATGGACTGGGGAAATAATCCAGTCAGGTGAGAAGAAAAATAAACAAAAACATAGTACTATCCCCATTGTAAAGATGGATAAACTGAGGCACAATGCAGCTTAAAAATTCATGTTCACATAGAGCTAGGCTCTGCAGCTTGCTGCTTGGTCACTGATGTACTTGTATGGTAGCTCATGGTGTACTTATACAACAGTTTCCCTGCCCCCTTAAGAGCTTAGAACTTGGGTTTCATTTTGTGTTCTACAGATATGTAATTTAACAATTTTCTTCTGAATGTGTTGGATTCTAACCCTATATATCTCAAATTTTATTAATATTACTGAATCTAAAAGGGAGACATGATGTCTTCAATCCTTAGAAATATTAAACAACCAGCCAGGCACAGTTGCTCATGCCTGTAATCCCAGCACTTGGGGAGGCCAAGGTGGGTGGGTCAAGAGTTCTAGACCAGCCTGGCCAACATGATGAAACCCCGTCTCTACTAAAAATACAAAAATGTGCTGGGTGTGGTGGCACATGCCTGTAATCTCAGCTACTCAGGAGGCTGAGGCAGGAGAATTGCTTGAACCCGGGAGGCAGAGGTTGCAGTGAGCTGAGATTGTGCCACTGCACTTCAGCCTAGGTGACAGAGCGAGACTCCATCTTAAAAAAACACACATACACACACAAAAAAACCTGTAACAAAGGAATACATGCAGTTAAACAGTATTGAAATTTCCATATGCTTTAAAACTTTGAGGGAGTATACTGAGAAGCACACCTAAGAAACTAGTCAGTCTACTCTGAACAAGAATTTAGAGGATATCTCTTCAAAGTGAACTATTGCTGGACATGGTGGCTCATGCCTGTAATCCCAGCACTTTGGGAGGCGAGGCAGGCAGATCACCTGAGGTCAGGAGTACGAGACCAGCCCAGTCAACATGGTGAAACCCTATCTCTACTAATGATACAAAAAATTAGCCGGGCTTGGTGGTACCTGCCTGTAATCCCAGCTACTTGGGAGGGTGAGGCAGGAGAATCACTTGAACCTGGGAGGTGGAGGTTGCAGTGAGCCGAGATTATGCCATTGCACTCCATCCTGGGCAACAAGAACAAAACTCCATCTCCAAAAAAAAAAAAGCTGTCTAGTGGTTTTTATATATATTCTTACATATATTAACAATGTTTTACATGCTTAGAACCTTAGACATAATTGAGAAGTATCAAAATTATAGGACTTATATATTTCTGTGAGCTTGAAAATAATACAGATTATTTGTTTCTTTAGTCAGTAAAATGTATAAGCTTCTAAATGGAGTAATCACTAACAAGAGAGTTCATACTGAAGATAGTAATACTAGGAATAAAAGAGGGCTCAATACTGCCTTCAGGAGAGAAAGGGTTCAGATTGGTATATTTTCTAAGGGCTTCCTCCAGTCTCCCATAAAACATGGCTGGATTTTCCTCCTTGCCTTGTGTAACCTCCCTTACTTTATCATAATTTACTGCCTTACTTATTCCCCTTTTAATTCCTCCAAGGAGAACCTTAAGAAATTTGGCCTGGTTGTTCATTCCCATGAGGGTGTTACAGTCCCAGTTAGGATCATTAGTGGGGACTATATCTGGTCCTGGGCGATTACCCTAAGGGTTTTGGGCAAATAAATCATCTGTTTCCTGGCTGGTGGCCTCTAAGATTCATTCCTTTTCCAAGGGGGAGTGCAACAAGTTGCTAGGATGAATTGAACATCTCTCCATGAGAGATGAAAGGCTATGGTCAAAGTTTGGAACCTATCTGCAAATTTTCTGGGTTTCTGTGAATAGCTTGCTAGCTTTCTTTACATTATTGTATGTCATTTATGGAGAAGGGGACTTACACTTAGACTGGCCCCTCAGCTCCTACTTCCCTAGAGGATAGCCAGTCTGTAGAAGTAGTTGAATATGGTGTTCCCCTTAAAGTGTGAGGGAGACTTAGGAGGGCCCTTGGTTTTTGCTCTTGGTGAGCCTCAGAAACCCTTGGGAAGGGGTTGGTGGTGGTTGCCATTCCCTCTGAGAAACAGTGGCCCTTGCAAAAAGGAGGTCATCCACAATATCTGGTTCTGCCTTAGAACCTTTTTTGAGAGGGCAAGTTCTAGGAATTTTGCAGATGGTTGGGTTTTGATAGAGGGCCATGAAGGTCTGCACATATGGGATTCTGACCATTTACACTGCGTTTTGCAAAATAGGTATAATTGCAGGATGGTGTTGTAATTAAGACTTACATTGACTTCCCATTATTCCCAGCTGTCCAGCTAATTTTGGGGCTATACAGTATTACAGTAAAAAGTCAGATGTTTTCTTTTTAGATTGTCAGGGTCAAATTGATTCCAATGGTTGAGAATGCAGCCAAGTGGCCAATCAGGTAGAATGGATGGAGAGTTGCCCATAGTGGTCTGGAAGAAATAAGAGAACGTTGCTTATTTGGTGACCCAAATTTTACCTGTGGAATCCCCCTGGAAAAACTGGGTCTTGGCTGGGGTCCTCAGGGGTATCCCCTTTAGAGCCCATTCTGTCAGATGACTCTGACCTTAGATGGATGCTGCTACCACTTTGGGAAGGTTCTCTCCACCACTGATGACCCACTGTGAGCTTTCCTTTTGTCCCTGGATGGAGGTCTTGACTTCTAGCATCCTTATAATTTGATAAGGTCATGGTTTCCCATACTTCCTGTTCCACTGGAGTGATAGCCATGAACTTTAATAATAGGAACTGGAAGTTGGATGGATTTCAATTTTTTGTTTTTTTTTGAGACAGTCTTCCTCTGTCATCCAGGCTAGAATGCAGTGGCGTGATTTCGGCTCACTGTAACCTCTGCCTCCCAGGTTTAAGCAATTCTCCACCTCAGCCTCCCAAGTAGCTGGGATTACAGGCATGTGCCACCATGCCCAGCTAATTTTTTGTATTATTATTATTTTTTTTTGTAGAGACAGGGTTTCGACCATCTTGGCCAGGCTGGTCTTGAACTCCTGACCTTATGATCCACTTGCCTCAGGGATGGATTTCTTTTGTCATGTGGATTACAGGGAATCTCAGTGGGGAAAGGTGGATTTTGAGCATGAAAAATGAAATAGTAGGGTTTGCTATTCTACTCAGGCCCCAGACAAGAGAGGGAATGTTTAAAAATCCACCACCTTGGCCGTGGATTCTGTGTAAGGCCAGGTCATTCTATAGAAATAATATGACGATGATAAAAGAAACAAGATATAGAATGTATTCTAAAGATTGTGGGCCCCAAAAGTCCTCAGCAAGTTGAATAGATCAAGTAGGGGAAGGGAAGTCAAAACACCTAAGAGACATCTTTTGTCATTACAAGCTAACTCTATAGGAGAATTTGGCATAAGAAAAGAGGGTTTAAGTTAACTGAAACATGTGAGTTTGTTCTGGAAGAGCTGCCACTGCCAATTGCATCACATGTAGGGATTAGGGACTGTAACCAAGAAAAATAGAAAAGAGTCCTTCCCCATTCTGGGCAGGGCAGCTATCCCCATTCCCTCCTTGGCTTTCAGGTAACACCAGAGAGTGGCCCTGACTAGTTGCCCTCAGTTACCAAGGATCTACTAGGAAACAGCCTCTGAAAGACTGAAAAAAAGAAAAGGACTTGGGTCCCTCACCCAAACCAGGTGGTCGTGGTCAGGTGCTTCCACATGGATACCTTTCAGCCTCCTTGGAGAGTGGCCCTGGCCAGAGACCTGCAGTTGCCTCTATGCTTAGATGCTGTCTGTGGAGGGTCTTATGTTAGAAAAGGGAAAGAGGGGTGGAAGTGTTCCCCTGTGTGGAGTGGAGGGAGCCCTACATGGAGATAGCTCCAGTCTGTGCCCACAAATGAAGGCTCAATAGAGAAGAAAGGAAAAAGGGAAAAAGCAAAGCAAAGAAAAATAAATCCTCAAATTCAGGCTTACCTCCTGGCTGACTTGGCAAAATATGTTACCAGTGGAGGGCCTTGCCTACAAATTGTCTGATTTCTTGGCATGTTGAACAAAGAATTGGACAAAACATACAAACAAAGCAACAGAAGACAAACGCATAGATTATTGAAGCAGTAGTACACCACACAGATCAGGAGCAGACTTGAGCAAGCAGCTCAAGAGTACCAGTTGCAAATCTTCTGGAGTTTAAGTACCATGAGAGGTTTCCTATGGGTTACACCCTAAATAAACGAAGACTTGGCCCACAACCAAATGGAGGCTGAAGTGAAGGTTCGGCCCATGATCAATTGGAGGCCGAAGTGAAGGCTCAGCCTGCAAACAATCAGAGGCTGAAGTTACATCCTATGCAAATGAAGACTTGGCCCATGACCAGTCAGAGGCTGAAGTGAAGGCTCCCCGTCTCCAGACCCTATTCTGCCTCAAAATGGGTCAAAATTCAAAGGATTGGAAACAACATACTGTTGCGGGGGTGCGGGGCGGGGGAAGAAGTCTCCCTCCTACCCTTGTTCCTTTCCTTGGAGGCAACCAGTGTTTATCAGATTTATATGAATCCTTCCCAGATACTTTGCACCTGTGCTTTAAATAGGTATCCTTAGGGGACACATTTAGTGGACAGTCAACCTCTATACTTTTGTTTCTGGCAATAATTATTTATTTGATTTTAATATCTCTCACTGGAATGTTACTAAATTCATGCACTCCACATTATTTCTCTGGAGTCTTTTGGTTTTTGTTGATGAAAACAGTTAAAAAGACTTTTTGTCATTAAAATGATCTGTGTAAATAGGGAAGTAATGATTTTAAACTAGTAGTTCAGGGTTTTTTTGGTTTGGTTTCTGTTTTTGGAGAAAAGATGATCTTGGCTTGAGGAGTTTGTCAGTGTCTAACAATTATTTCCTATATTTTTTCCTGAAGGCGTTTGACTTTGGCAGATATTGAGAGAATAGCCCCATTGGCTGAAGGGGCCTTACCTTACAACCTGGCAGAACTTCAGAGACAGGTATGAGTAGTCTTATAAATATGATCACCTTCAAAAATGCTGAACTGGTAGCCTGAATAGAAGCCGACAGCTTCTGAATGCCATAAAAATGAAAAACTATTTTCCAGAGAAAGACTTTATTTAGCTTAAAGATTACCTTTATAGAACTACTGTTACCCCCACTTTTATAGAATATATATATATATCTTTTTGAGATGGAGTCTGGCTCTGTAACCCAGGCTGGAGTACAATGGTGTGATCTTGCCTCACTGGAACCTCTGCCTTTGGGTTCAAGCGATTCTCCTGCCTCAGCCTCTCGAGTAACTGGGATTACAGTTGTGCACCACCATGCCTGGCTAATTTTTGTATTTTTAGTAGAGACAGGTTTTTGCTGTGTTGGCCAGGCTGGTCTCGAACTCCTGACCTCAGGTGATCCACCAGCCTTGGCCTCCCAAAGTGCTGGGATTACAGGTATGAGCCACTGTACCTAGCCTATGGAATATTTTTATAACTAGATTTATGTTTGTTTTATTTTTTGTTTTATTAAGATAAGGAAAATAAGAGTTCATACATATATGGTTTGACCTCCTTCCCCTTAAAATTAACTTTCAGAAAGAAAACCTTGACTATTATTACATTTTTGATAAATATTAGCTTTGGTTTTTATAAATGTTAAGAATGCTTAAAACAATAGCTTCTGAGTCCTGTAAAATTAATACAGTCCCATTTCTGGTTTTACAAATACTATCTTGGTAAGAAAAAAAAAAAAAACTCCATGAAATTACCTTGAAACGTGGAATAGAACAGTTTTTAACAAATCTTGTTTTAAGCCGAAACCTCTGCTTCTGTAGCACTTGAAGGAAGTTTCAGTGGTAGCAGAGGGTCCCATTGCTTTTGTGTGTGGGTTAGGAGGGTCAGTCATTGTCCTCCTGCTCTAATAGATGTGGAACCTGTGTCCCTCATAATTCTCTAGGAGACGGTGGTACCTTACCAGGCTAGACGACATGGGGAAGGCATGTGGGAAGGGGAAAAATAAGACAGGATACAGAAAGAGAGAGAGAGAGAGAGAGAGAGAAAGAGAGAAAGAGCTACTAAATGTGCATGCTATAGAAAAAGGCCATGTCTGCTCTTTCTTCATTGCTGGCATATTGGCGAGTAGCCAGGGTTGGGCTACTGTTATTGTTCACCTTCACCAAATGTGTTAGTGAAATGTCAAGATATGTAAGTGTAGTTCACTTTGGGAAGATTTGCTAGGAAATCTTTCTTTTACTTGAGCTCCATGGAATGATGATTCTACCTGTGAAACTAATTAGAATTTCCAGTTCTACTTTATATAATGAACAAGAACATTTTGTAGTCAGGTTGAAGTCCATTGAAAATGGAAAAGAAATACTATTATATTTACGTTTTGTGTTAATACTTTTAATTGCTTGGTGTGTAATGGAGCTTCCTATAGATTAAAACGTATTATAGCTCATTGCATTTTAGTTTCTTTTGTACCAGAAAAACTCTTTTATCTGCTGCCATCAAAGTTTATTTCTAGGCCGGGCACAGTGGCTCATACCTGTAATCCCAGCAATTTGGGAGGCTGAGGTGGGCAGATTGCTTGAGCCCAGAAGTCCCAGACCAGCCTGGGCAACATGGCAAGACCCTGTCTCTACAAAAAAAATACAAAGTTAGCCAGGTGTGGTGGCATGTGTCTGTAGTCCTAGCTACTTGGGAGGCTGAAAAGGGAGAATCACCTGAGTCCAGGAAGTTGAGGCTACAGTGAGCCGTGATTGTGCTACTGCACTCCAGCCTGGGCAACAGAGTAAGATCCTGTCTTAAAAAAAAAAAGTTTATTTCCATTAGGAGGTTTCAGATAGGATGGATTTATTTCAGTTCAGTGATTTTTTTAAAAAATAAAATTTTATAAAATTATAGCATTTAATAAAAGGAAAAAATGTGAAAAATTTTAAATAAAATTTAAAAATGAGACATTGAAATATTTAAAGAGCTCTTCTGAATTTAATCTTATTTTTTGTAATACATACATTTGTGAAAATTTGCTCTTGACTTGAAAAATTATATTTCAAAAGAAGGTATTTTGCAGTGTTACACATGTCTATTGATATATCTCTCCCTGGTAGTGTCCTTAATATTTGTAATTGGGGAATATTTTATTTAGCTTATTAAAAATTGTAAACTGAATTTAAAAATCTCAACTCATTTCCTCCTCTTCAGTTTTTCTACTGCTTACTTTTCTATTCACCCACCTCTCTTGCTCCTAGCAGTTTTCCTAAAGGCCATATCTGAAGAGTGTTTTGCAATCTTTGGCACCCTGAGTCTGCGTTCTTCACATTTCTTCATCCTTAGGAAAGTGATGTAATTTTATTACTGCTGTGAATTCTTTTTAAGACAGATTCAAGATGATTTGCCTGTCTTCAGTGGCAGTGCTGATGCTTTTATGCTGGGATGGGTGGCCTCAAGGATCTTGTCAGATATTTAGGAAATGGGCAGGGATAAAAAACCACCATTTTCTTCTTCCTTGGATCTCTGATTGGTATCCAGAGTGATGGTGGTAGAGTGCTTTCTCTGTCTTTCCTTAACCAGTGAGATGGTACAGGGATCTAGAATTTCTGGAGAGCTGGTAGAGGTCTTAGGTATTTTTACATTGTCCCCAAAGGAAGAACCTCAGAATCTCAGGACATTTTTTTTTTTTTTTTTTTTTTTAGACAGGGTCTCACTATGTCACCCAGGCTGGAGTGCAGCGGCATGATCACTGTTCACTGCAGCTCTGACCTTCCTAGCTCAAGTGATCTCCCACCTCAGCCTCCTGAATAGCTGGGACTACAGGCATACACCACCACGCCCAGCTAATTTTTGTATTTTTAGTAGAGATGGGGTTTCACCATGTTGGCCAGGATGCTCTTGGTCTCTTGACCTCCTGATCTGCCCACCTCGGCCTCCCAAAGTGCTGGAATTACAGCCATGAGCCACCACATCTGGCCTTTTTTTTTTTTTTTTTTTTTAAAGTAGAGACAGGGTTTTGCCACGTTTCCCAGGCTGGTCTCAAACTCCTAGGCTCATGTGAATCCACCAGCCTTGGCCTCCCAAAGTGCTGGGATTACAGTGTGCATGAACCACTACACTTAGCTAAAATTTTCAATGTTTCCTGTCACATAGCAGATAGTTTTTCTAGAGAGAATTAGGTATAGAGAAATAAAAATTAAGGTCTTAAATGTCTATTTTCTTGTACATTATTATAGGAACAAAATCTGAGAAAATAGAGCTTAACAGAAATAATAAGTAATTATTAGAATTTTGTAGAAACAGATTTATGAAGGTTATTAGATTAATGTCCACTAATGGCCATTGTGAAATCTGACCTTTACTGTACTTGAGATCTGATACAAGTTTATTTGGGCCTCAGTCTTCCCTTTAGTAAGGTGAGTATCTTCATGTATTTCTGAGAATCCTTCAAGTTCCTGCATTCTGTAAAATGGTATGCATCAATGGATTTTATTATCAGAATTCTAAATTATCCTCCTTTTTCCTTTGTAACATTAAAAATTTTGTAAGGAATACAGGCTAGACTCAAGTAGAATAATATGAAAATACGCTTAAGTTCTTACAGCAACCAAAGTAGTGGAATAAACTTTCTTCAGTTTTTAGCCTTGAAAAAATATTCTTCAGTTTAACGTATTTCAGGTTTATGAGGCATTCTAAGGCAGCCATATAGACTGCAATCCTAGCGACTCAGTTTTTAACATTCTTCAGTCCACAGAATTACAGTAGTGTTAACCATAACTATTCCCATGTTACTTCTAGAAGATCTCTTCATTTGATTCTCTTGTAATTTTTCCTATATTGCCAAATTAGGTGTATGTAATTACTTACATTTATTATGCAGAGTGTTCCCCTATATGAGTCTATTAGAAACCCAAATATAAAATAAGAAGAAGGATATATGTTTTGTTATCTCAACTTATGAACACTTGTTCATGCTGGAGAATCTGAGTCCAGAAATAGAAGTTATGAGGGAGACAGTAGTTAAGAGCTTGGCCACTGATTGTGTAACATCCTCTTATTCTGTTTTCTCATTATTAAATAGGGAAGGTATGCCAGGCACGGTGGCTTGTGCCTGTAATCCCAGTACTTTGGGAGGCCAAGGCGGGCAGATTCTTTTGAGCCCAGGAGTTTGAGACCAGCCTGGGCAACATGATGAAATCCTGCCTCTACAAAAACATACAGAAAATTAGCCGGGCATGGTAGTATGTGCTGGTAGTCTTAGCTATGCAGGAGGCAGAGGTGGGAGGATTGCTTGAGCCCAGGAGTTGGAGGCTGCAGTCAGCTGTGATTGTACTACTGCACTCCAGCCTGAGTGACAGAGCAAGACCCTGTCTCAAGTAAATAAGTAGGGATAACAGCATTCATCTTTATAGGATTATTGTGAGAATTACACAAGTAATAATACACTTACATTAAGCCTGACACCTGCTAAGCATGCAATAAATGTTAACTGCTATTATTGTGCTTATTACTGTTGTTAACTATGAGAAGCCTATAGGAGCAAACTCCAAGATGGGCTCAGACATATATGTGACACACTGCTTAATCTACCCTCATCAACTTCCATTAGGTAGAAGGGGATAGGAAGTGAGGAAATATTATTAATATGTCTTTGTATTTTTTTAAGTGCCTGAAATGTTTTATGTTTTAATTTTTTTACGCTGGCTGAAATTCCACCAGGCCTATTTTTTAAATTTTTAATTAATGATGGATATTCAACTAGAAAAAAAATCACTACCCCATACCATACACAAAAGTCAGTTCCTGTTAAAATGTTCTAAATGTGAAAGATTAAAGAGGATAACATGAGAGATTCTATTTATGATCTGGAGATAAGTGAAGATTTTGTAAACAGTACAGAACACTAATCATATAAAGAAAAAGATTTATAAGTTAAACTTCATTAGATTTAAGAACTTTTATCGAAATATACCACTAAGAGTGAGAAAAGACAAGTTACACAATAGGCAAAGATATTTTCAATACATTTAAATAATAGAGGATCTATATCCAGAATATATAGTATAATAAGCTTCTGCAAATTTATAAGCAAAAGGCAGGGAATGCAATAGAAAAATTGGCAAAATACCTGAACAGAAACCTCACAAAAGATATCCAAATGATGAGGAAAATAATAGAAAAGTTTTAATAACACTAGTATAAGAAAACATACATTAAAACTACAATGGGATGCTATTTTACACCATCCAGATTGACCAAAATTATAATCTGACAATGGCAAGTGTTGTTCAAGAGGTGAAGGAATGGAAATTGCTAGCATCACAACTTTGGAAACTATTTGTCAGTACCACTGCAGTTGAAGAAACACATACCCATGACTGTTGGTTTCTCTTCTGGGTATAGTCCCTAACAAAAATGTTTACATATGTGTGTTAAGAGATATGTATAAGAATGTTTAGGCCAGGTGTGGTGGCTCATGCCTGTAATCCCAGCACTTTGGGAAGCTGAGGCAGACAGATCACTTGAGGTCAGGAGTTCTAGACCAGCCTGACTAACATGGTGAAACCCCATCTCTACTAAAAATACAAAAAATTTAGCCAGGCATGGTGCGCACCTAATAGTCCCAGCTACTCGGGAGGCTGAGGCATGAGCAAAGATTGTTTATAGCAGCATTATTTGCAATTGCAAAAATATTGTAACAGTCTAAATACTCACCAACAGTCTTATGGATAAATATATTGTGCTATTAAGATGACCTACAGTAAGAGAAATGGAAATTTTGATTTGAGGAAACTGAGATAAAAGAGGAGGTGGATTGCAGAAAGAAGTGGATGTATATTTTTGAAGCATGTAACAGTTTAGATATTAAAACCAAGTTATAGACCAATTTTGGCCCTATGTGAAAATGGGTAAAGAAACCTTCTCTTTTTCTTTACTATATATTACATAATTACTTTTTCAACTGTATAGGGTAAATGATCTGTGATGGACCTGCTTGGGTATATATATACTTTCTTTAAAAAAGTTTTGTTTCTATGGAAAATTATATTAAAGCTATAGGCCACTCACTCAATCATGGATTATAAGCTGGGTTGTAGTCTGTCAAAACATTATTAGAGTTATTAAGAATTATTATTTTAACTTTTAAGTTTGGGGGTACATGTGAAGGTTTGTTACATAGGTAAACATGTGTCCACAGGGGTTTGTTGTACAGGTTATTTCATCACCCAGGTATTAAGCTCAGCACCAAGTAGTTATCTTTTCTGCTCCACTCCTTTCTCCCCAACTCCTCCCTCAAGTAGACACCAGTGTCTCTTGTTTCCTTCTCTGTGTTCATAATCAACTCTTATCATTTAGCTCCCACTTATAAGTGAGAACATACGGTATTTGGATTTCTGTTCCTGTGTTAGTTTGCTGAGGATAATGGCCTTCAGTTCCATCCATGTTCCTGCAAAAGACATGATCTCATTCTTTTTTATGGCTGCTTGTTAGAATTATTTTTATCTTTATTTTGTGTATAGCATTCCTTAGACATAGGACTCTGTATTCTTTGTGTAATTTGCATTTCTGTGGACTTTCTTTGAATTTTGGATTCATGAGCACACACTGGAAGACATTACAGTCCATTTAGGAATTCCTTTTTTGGAACATTTTACCTCTGTCACCTGTGATAGTTTAACTACAAATGGAAGTCTGTTCTCAAAAAGGAAATTAGGTTTATATATTAGCTATTATTTATTAGTCATTTATCTCATTTAAATTATTAGATTTGAAGACTTACTATAATCTTTTCTTCGTCTTCTTTTTTTCTTCATGACTTACTATAATCTTTAACAGAACTTAACTCCCCTTTTACTGAGAGAAAAGTATTGTTTAGCATTCAGGAATATATATATACAATTAAATATATATATATAATTTTTTTTCTTTCATCTCCTCCTATACTATCATGGCTTTAGGTTTTAATCTTACTTTGTAAGGCCAGGAATATTGAATTCAAATCCCAGACTACCGAAGTCATAGATATGATTTGCAGACAGAAAAATTTTGTTTTGTTTTCCCTAGCCTTATTTTGCCATTCCAGTCATACATTTTTGTTTTTATAGAATCTAGCCTTTTTTCCCTTTTCCAATGCTCAGTATAAAAACTTTATCTACTTCTCCCTTTTATTCTACCCATTAATAGTGTGTCATTTAAAAGAGGCAGCTCTCTCTATTGAGTAAGCAGTATGATTTGGGCAGGTTGTTTGACTTGTTAACTGACATAATCTTGCCTTTAATGCACGATCACTGCTCACTGCAACCTCAACCTCCCAGGCTCGAGTGATCTTTCCACTTCAGCCTCTCGAGTAGCTGGGACCACAGGCATGTACCACCATGCCTTGCTAATTTTTGTATTTTTTGTTGAGATGGGGTTTCACCATGTTGCCCAGGCTAGTCTTGAACTCTTGGGCTCAAGTGATTTGTCTCCCTTAGCCTCCCAAAGTGCTGGGATTACTGATGTGAGCCACATCAGTATATAGAATGATACAGAATTATACCTAATTCTCACTTACAAAATGAGATACCTATAACAAAAAAATGAAGAGACAGTCTCTTTAAATGAGGTCTTGACTTATTTCCTATCATACACATATGCTTAGGGAGTAGGTTAAAAATCATTTAGGATTCTCAATTCTTGTTTTGAAAAACACTTAATTAACCTTGTTAAATATCAAACTTTATGATCATAATCATAACCTTAAGGGAAAGAGCATCTTTTTCTTTGGCCCATTTGCTCACGGCAGGCAATCTTCTTAGTGCTGAGTGTTTTCCTTCAGCCTAAATGCTAAAAATTCAGTACACAGTCATTAATAGGGATGACAGTGATAGCATTTCATTTATGAATATTCATGAAGTAAAATCCATAGCATTAATTACATTAATTTACATACCTGAATACAAGCGAGCCATAAGTGATAACTAAGCCTTAAAAAAATCTTGCTAGCCATATATCGTAGGTTTTCTTTTAAATGTTATTTAATAAGGGTGAAAGTGACATTTCTGTCAAAAGGCATTTGAGAATTTATAAAGTTTTTAGCAAAGAATTAAAGCACAGTATAATCCTTCAGTTTTCATAGGATTTTGTAGGGCTTATAAACATTCTTTAAAGGAAGAAAGTATACAGAAAAATATATGTGATTGAACACAGGAGAAACCTTTTATATGAATAAGGGAATTAGTGGTTACTTGATGCTTATTTAAGATCATAGCCTTTTTATTCTATGAGTTTTAATTCAGCATATTCTTTTGAAAGGATACATGAATGAAAATGATTCATAATCTATGAGAATTAGGTTTATTTTCTTCCAGTTTTGTGATTGAGAAACTCCAAGCGGGGGAAATAACATTCTGTATACTTTTTTTTTTTCATGGCAGAGTCTCGCTCTGTCACCCTGGCTGGAGTGCAGTGGTGTGATCTCAGCTCACAGCAACCTCCACTTTCTGGTTCAAGAGATGGTCCCACCTCAGCCTCCCAAGTAGCTGGGATTATAGGTGCCTGCCACTATACCCAACTAATTTTTGTATTTTTAGTAGAGATAGGGTTTCACCATGTTGGCTAGGCTGGTTTTGAACTCCTGACCCCAAGGGTTCTGCCCACCTTGGCCTCCCAAAATGCCAAGATTACAGGCATGAGCCACTGCACCCAACCTATGTATTTTTTAAATAAGTTAAAAACTTATGCCAATACGTTTTTAGTAGGTGGCATAATAGCTATATTGATTTAAAAATGTAAGCTAAAATTCCTGTCTTTATTTGGACTGCTATTACAAATTACCATTGATGGTTTAGATAACAAACATTTATTTCCCA
The DNA here is from genome assembly GCA_963574635.1 of Cheracebus regulus. Classification (NCBI taxonomy): domain Eukaryota; kingdom Metazoa; phylum Chordata; class Mammalia; order Primates; family Pitheciidae; genus Cheracebus; species Cheracebus regulus. The sequence continues at coordinate 25,597 of CAUYQU010081859.1, forward strand.
TAGTTCTAGAGGTTAGAAAGTACAAGATTAAGGAGTTGGCTGATTCAGTTACTGGTGAGAGCCCTCTTCCTAGTCTGTAGACAGCAGGCTTCTTCTTGTATCCTTGTTGTATGAGGGAGAGAAAAAGGGAGTTCATCTTTCTTGTGTCTTATAATGGCATTAATCCTATCATGAGGACTCCATTTTTATGACCTAATTACCACTCAAAGGTGCCATCCCCACATACTATCACATTGGCCGGTAGGGTTTCAACACATGAATTTTGAGGAGTCACAAGCATTGAATCTGTAGCAATGTCATAACTTGAATTCCTTCAAAGTGTGTGAGTTTAAGTATCATCATTGCCTTGAAGGGACAGATTGTGATTATATTTTCAATTGTTGTCTTTGAAACAAAGTATCAGAATTAACTGGTTAATCATTTTAGGAACTAATTTAAGCATATTCAGTTAATTATACTGAAGCATATTCAATATAGCCCTCCATCTGCTTGAGTTCCATGTCCTTGGATTCAACCAACTGTGGATGGAAACTATTTGGGGAAAAACCAAACAATAAAAAAATACAAAATTTACGAATACAGTATAACAGCTATTTACATCTTACTTACCTTATATTAGGTATTACAAGTAACCTAGAGATGGTTTTTTTTGAGATAGAGCCTTGCTTCATTGCCAGGCACCAGGCTGAAGTGCAGCGGCGCGATCTTGGCTCACTGCAACCTCCGCCTCCCAGGTTCAAGCAATTCTCCTGCCTCGGCCTCTCGAGTAGCTGGGACTCTATAGGCCCGCGCTACCACACCCAGCTACTTTTTGTATTTTTAGTAGAGACGGGGTTTCACTATGTTGGCCAGGATGGTCTCGATCTCTTGACCTCGTGATCCGCCCGACTTGGCCTCCCAAAGTGCTGGGATTACAGGCCTGAGCCACCGCACCCGGCAGACCTAGAGATGATTTAAAGTATACAAGAGAATATGCATAGGATATATGCAAATATTATACCATTTTATATCAGGGACATGAGCATCCATGGATTTTGATATTTGAAAGTAATATCAGGAATATTTTTGTGCCAGGTGGGGTGGCTCATGCCTGTAATCCCAGTACTTTGGGAGGCCGAGGTGGGAGGATCGCTTGAACTCAAGAGTTTGAGACGAGGCTGGACAACATAGGGATACCCCCATCTCTACAAAAAATTTAAAAATTAGGTGGGCATGGTAGCATGCACCTGTAGTCCTAGCTACTTGAAGGCTGAGGTGGTAGAATCGCTTGAGCCTGGGAATTTGAGGTTGCAGTGAGCCATGTTTGTGCCACTGCACTCCAACCTGGGCATCAGAGTGAAACCCTGTCTCCAAAAAAAAAAAAAAAGATATATATATATATTTTTTTGCACTAATTAATGAGTGAAATATACAATTATTTAAAATATTTATCTTGTTTATAATTTCTATTTTTGTATATACTTTAAAATACATCTTGTTTTTAATTTTATAATGTATATTATTTAGATTTATGCATATATAATTAAGACATTGGCAAGTATGTGAACTTTCTACTTTCTAGTTATTATAGGGTTTATATTAGAACCATGACAGTAGTCATTAGAGATAGTAGATTATGATCAATATTCTCTGATTTGGAAATCAAATTAATTTTTATATACTTTAAAAAGCTTTTTAAATTTTGTTAGTTAAAAAAGGAAAAAAATTTCATAACTGAAATGCTTGCTTACCTGAAAAATTCACTTCTGTAAACTAATAGTGTATTCCCCAATAATAGCAGATAAATGAGGCCTTAATAGGCTTGTAAAAGTTGGGGTAAGGGGAAGTTACTGTATATTTGGCCAAATATGGTTTTTAAATACTGATGCTAGAGTTATCTGTTTTTAAATACATTGCTTCCATTTTTGGCTGCATGAATATCCTATTTTCTAATTCTAGAAAAGATATTACTGCATTAACAATATCACTTTTAGGTTTTGTGTTTCCTTGTCTTAAAATAGATTATAGCTTTTTCACTTGCTGTGTGCTCTTGCAAGATTTTTTTTTACCCGTTTTCTTCTTTTCTGCAGCATTCTCCTGGGTTAGGCAGGCCTATCTGGCTCCAGATTGCCGAGTCTGCTTACAGATTCACTCTGGGCTCAGTTGCTGGAGGTGAGTGACATGTCTATGTGCTGTTACAGGCTTGTGTTAATGTAATATCTCACTAGACTGAGGCAGATCAGCAAAGGTGCAGTTCATTGTTCCCATGGGTCATAACTTCGGGGCTTTCTGAAGTGCTCTTTAGTTTTACCTGTATCAGAGGACTTGTCATAGCAATGGCTGCCTGTAGACCATCTGGCTCCAGTCTGTCTTCAGGACAAAACCTCTGTAATGATGTGAAAGTCTGGGATGCAATGCTGCACTCACCTTAATTATACTGGCTAAGGCCAGTATGAAAAATTGGAAAATAAGACTGTGTTTATGGTGCAGGTTAAGAAATCGAGATTTGCTGTTTAGCAAACTATTGCAGGAACAGAAAACCAAATACTGCATCTTCTCACTTATAAGTGGGAGCTAAATAGGAACTTACGAACACAAAGAAGGAAACAACAGACACTGGGGTCTACTTGAGTGGGGAGGGTGGCAGGAGGGAGACAGCAGAAAAAATAACTATTGGGTACTGGGATTAATACATGGGTGATGAAATATGTACAACAAACCCCCATGACGTGTGTACTTATATAACAAACCTTCATATGTACCCCACCTAAAATAAAAGTTAAAAAAGAAAGAAAGCAATTAAGATTGGGATATGAATCCCAGAACCTCATGAAATAAAACAACCTCTCAAAGTGATTCACTTTTGCTTTTCTGCTTATATGTTTTCCTTTCCCTTTTCACTGGTTTAACAACATCTGGACTTGATGTTTATTTGCAAAAATGAACCTTTCCTCCCTCCCTGTTCATAGCCAAAATTTGAGAAACTGTTTTGCTTAAATATTCTACATAGAAAATGTGTAGAATCTGAAGTTGCTTTGTTGAGAAGAAACTAGCAGGTGTGATTAAAATGCTTATGTTTTTTGAGATAAGCCTGAACTCCAGAGACTCTTTTCTTTTTCTTTTCACTCTCAGTTTTACAAGTTGCAAACCAGGTTTTAGCTTTCAACAGTCAAAATGTGTAATACTCTCATTCATGCAAATACATTTTTCAGTCTCTGAAAAATTCTAAAACATAGCCATATTTTCTTTTAAACCAAATTCTATACGTAGGGATAGGATAATGTTGAAATAATTCTCCAAGTTATGGTTGTAACTGATTAATTTACCAAGATGCTTTATTAAACTAAAATTTAAAATTATAGCCACTTAGTGTACAGATATAGTCATTTTAAGAAGTAACTGTCATAATATTTAGGCATTTAATGGAAAATGTAAATAAATGTTATACATAATAGTTGAATGTTACTATTATAGGAAACTGAGTGTTGATTATCTAATTTGGGAAGTGACTCAATAATCCACTCTGTAATTTATGAACCTAAGATATCAAAGAGCATTCTTGACAGTTGTTTTCTGAAGCAGCTGTATTTATGGGTTTCAGTGGTTACTAGCCTGCTATCCCTAAACTGTGTGTGAGGGAAAGAAAAATAATAATATAAAGTCTCTTTTGTGAGAATATGTATTGTAAAATCTCTTTTGTGAGAATACATATTGTGTTTTATTTTCTCATCCTTTAAGATGAGATTTGTGTTCTTTTTTAAGCCTAAAAATTGTTCTGTTTGTAGCTGTGGGAGCCACTGCAGTGTATCCTATAGATCTGGTGAAGACCCGAATGCAAAACCAGCGTGGCACTGGCTCTGTTGTTGGGGAGCTGATGTACAAAAACAGCTTTGACTGTTTTAAGAAAGTCTTGCGTTATGAGGGCTTCTTTGGACTCTACCGGGGTGAGTAAGCAAATCCCAGCTGCTGAAGTTAGTGATTTGATCTCACCAGCAGCAGGTTTTAACTCACTAATTATGGAAACTAATATGTAGTATGCCTAGCCAGACTAGGGCTGTTTCTCTCTTTTTATTTTCTCTTTGCTCATTTCCCTTTTTACATTCTTTCTTGTTATTAGCGGTATTAATATGCAAGCAATGTCTTTTTTTTTTTTTTTTTTTTTTTTGTGCTAGGAGAGAAAAAAATTCCAGCTATTTGGCCTTATACTGGAAGCACCCACCTGGAGTATTAACTTTTTTTTTTTTTTTTTAAAGAGAGAAAGAGGAAGAGATTTTAGAAAAAGAGAGAAAAGGAGAAAGAAAGCAACAGCAAAAGAAAGAAAAAAATGAAAGAGAAAGAGGAAGAGATTTTAGAAAAAGAGAGAAAAGGAGAAAGAAAGAAACAGCAAAAGAAAGAA
>CAUYQU010081860.1:0-10224 GCA_963574635.1 Cheracebus regulus
ACTGGTTTCTTCCCATTTTTGTGGATTTATCCACCTGTTGTCTTTGTAATTGCCGACTTTCAGATTGGGTCTCTGAGTGGACGTCCGGCTTGTTGGTGATGAAGTTTTTTCTGTTTCTTAGTTTTCCTTCGGGGGGCGCCCCTTTCCCACAGAGCTGGGCCTTCCTGGGTTCAGCTGTGCTTGCTCTCAGTCCTCAGTGCTTCCAATTGCTGTTCTCCTTGTCGGGATGGGAGCAGCCGAGCCCGACTAAAAGGGCACCCAGTCCCATACACTCCGCACCGAGAAGCGTCGCGCCGGCCAAAAGAGTTGCACTGGCGACTCATGTGGCTCCTTCGCCGGGAATCTCCCAGTCTGTGGGCATCAAAAATTCGTCTGCAATTGCGGCGTCCACTCGCTCTCTGCGCTTTCACTGGGAGCTACAATCCTGAGCTGCTGCTACGTGGCCATCTTGTATCTCTCCTCTAAAAATATTTTATCAAAAATATTCAGCTTATGATATTTTAAAAATTATAAACCTAAGAAAACACATAAACCTTTGTTTGTATTATGAAATCAGAAATTAATCTTCCTTACCCTGTGAAAAAATTAGGAACATAAATCTATAAGAAAGAGATTGGGTGAATCCAAGTTACTTACAGATGATGTAAAATATACAATCAACTTTAGTGATCAAACTGACCAACACATTTCTGTTTCTCTGTAGACCACTCTCACCTTCAGGAACCAGCTCTCTGTGGGCCGCACATGAAGTTTGATGAAGATCGTTGCGAGTGTGTCTGTAAAATACCATGTCCCAAAGATCTAATCCAGCACCCCAAAAACTGCAGTTGCTTTGAGTGCAAAGAAAGTCTGGAGAGCTGCTGTCAGAAGCAAAAGCTATTTCACCCTGACACCTGCAGGTAAATCCTTGAGTCATCTTGCCTTTACTCATTGACATTTAATGTAAATGCCATTTTAATTTGGTGGGGTTCCTTAGTAAGCTATTTTTTTCCCTTAGTGTCTGAGTCCCTTTTTGATGACAGAACAGAGGTTTGACAACTGAGGAATAAGCAAGAGTATACAGTGATGATTAATCATGAAATTAAGAAAATCCTGCCTGTTATTATGGGCTTAGAACTCTTAAACAATGATGAAATTGATAAAAATTTAAGCAATTATTAGGATATTGCTTAATAATAATATTTTAGGAAGGGATGGTTTCAGATAATCAAACTCTTTGGTTCAATCTCTCATTGTATATGTGTATACATGTTTATTTGTTTTTTTCTTTAATGGAGGGAATATCACTGGATTTATATAGCAAGAAATTTATTGATGAATAGAACACTTGGAAGTTACTTACTAATTAGGCTTTCATAGATTTTGAATCCATGTGGGATAACCATGCAGGATTTTATACTGACATTTTAAATATATGTCTGAAAAATTTCCTCTGAAAACTTAATCAAATCAGAACAGAGTAATTCTTTTGAATTCAGTCATTGATTCTGAATTCTCCTTTTTATTTTCTTTTGCAACAGCTGTGAGGACAGATGCCCCTTTCATACCAGACCATGTGCAAATGGCAAACCAGTGTGTGCAAAGCACTGCCGCTTTCCAAAGGAGAAAAAGGCTGCCCAGGGGCCCCACAGCCAACAGAATCCTTGATTCAGCTTTCCAAGTTCCCCGTCCCTGTCATTTTCAACAGCATGCTGCTTTGCCAAGTTGCTGTCACTGTTTTTTTTTTTCCAGGTGTTAAAAAAGATTCATTTTACACGGCACCACAGTGAATCCAGACCAACCTTCCATTCACACCAGCTAAGGAGTCCCTGGTTCATTGATGGATGTCTTCTAGCTGCAGATGCCTCTGCGCCCCAAGGAATGGAGAAGAGGGGACCCATGTAATCCTTTTGTTTAGTTTTTGTTTTTTGGTGAATGAGAAAGGTGCGCTGGTCATGGGATGACAGGTGCCATATGATTGATTACTCAGAGCGGAGGAGGAAAACTGTAGTCTGTGAGTCCTTTGCTAATCGCAACTGTTGTGAATTATTCTGATTCTTTCTTATGCAGAATTTGATTTGTATGATCAGTACTGACTTTCTAATTACTGTCCAGCTTATAGTTTTCCAGTTTAATGAACTGCCATCTGATGTTTCGTATTTAAGTGTATTTAAAGAAAATAAACACCATTATTCAAGCCATAGAATTTATGTTATTTAATATGTTTCCATTCTATATTTATGCTAAAGGAAAAGCGTTTTAAAGAAAGAAAGGAATCTTGAAGTAGAATGTGCAGGGAGAGACACAAACACTGGACCTCAGTTTTGAGAAGCCAAGGGAATAGCTCTCAGAAGGGTTAAGATCGTAAATGAGGCTAAGCAAATGTGACCCAAGAATCCACTGCAAATCGCTCTGTGCTTTGAGATTAAATTGAACTTGACCTGATCCCCATCCCAGGGCAGAGGAGAACCCACCCATGCCCTTGATCTCTTGAGAGTTTGCATTTCTTCTGGCCACCTCTGGCTCCAAGTTTCTGCACTTACTCGACTCTCAGTGTCATGGACATCCCATCTCATGGCAACACAGTTCTTCTCTTTGTTCTACAGCTATCCAGAAAGCAAGCATAAAGCTTTTTTCCTCAAAGAATTCCTACATCTAATTTGTTGGTGACATAGACTTTATTGAAATTTTGGCAAAACAGAGGGATTTTAGCAGCATTAGACGAATTAGGATATATATTAAATGACTTCAAATTAATCTCTGCATAGTATCTTGTATAGATAGATATGTATATAGACACATATAACCCATTATGGTACTTATAACACGTTTGTGTAAATAGTTGTGTTCCTGTTTATCTCCCCACCATACTGTGACCTCATTATGATCGGAAACCGTGTCCTGATCAAATTTGTGTAACCCAAGTTTCTCAGGCCAGAACACCCTGGAGCAGTACAATCAAAAGGAGAAAAACAACAATAAACAAATATAATAGTAAACAAATGTAGCCCCATGGTAGTAGCATTGTTTGATCCTGGCCCAAATCCCTACCCTTCCTCTGCCAGGGTTCCTAAGCAGTTCCTGAATTCTCCCTTCATGCACTGAAATTCTCTGAAACCTGGGGCTTCAGGTCCTTTGATGCTTCCCTGGCTTTAGTTCTCAGTCCCTGCCCTGGAGACATGGGCTAACCTTCACCAGGCCTTGGAGCCAGTCCCCACTGTGCTGCCATTGTCATTGCTCTTGTCATTTTTTGGTGCCAACCCAGTCACTCCTCTCCTGCCACTGTTCATCTTGCCCTCACTTTTTGACCTTGATGTCAACAGGCTTCTTCCTCCTTGTTTTACTGTATTTTTAATCAGGCTTCTGAAAATGCTTGCACATAACTTAGTTTTTTAAACATACTCGGCATTTGACTCTTTGCTTTGCTTTTTCATTCAGTTTCTAGCACTCCCCACTTCTCCAGGATATTTGGTTAAATTCCTTGGAGATCTGGGGCAGAAGACAATTCAAGGATACCACACAATTAAAGGAGTTACTTTGCTTATCCTCGACTGGTAAAAAGAGGGGATGAATCACTAAGGAGAAAACACCCTAATTTAAGGACACGCTTCGCCACCTAAACACATTGTAACCCTGAACAATGTCATCAAGCCTCAGTTTTCTCATCTGTCAAATGTAGATGATAATCTCATTTCCCTAAACCTCAGAAATGATAATTTCATTAGAGTTACAATTAGTGGAAAAAAAATTGAACAATACAATGTACCTTATAGCTCAAAGAAATTATTTCAAAGGAAAGAAGCAAGGCTGTGAGCAAATCTCAGAAGCTTGGGACCTCTAAGATGTTCTTGGCTTATAATGGATCCTTGGATCTGTCCTAAAACCACTCAAACCATGTTTTGGCTTGAAATGCCTCTGGCTTCATAATTGCTATTTAGATGGAGATATAAGGAATTCTAAGCTAAGCCAAAACTAAATGTGATCTGGCTTTGTTCTTCTAAAACCCCTCCCTCTGCTTCCTCCTCAACTCCCAGTTACCATCAAGATCTGCACTTAGATCCCTGAGGCTGGGTCAGAATGGATCTGGCCCTTGAGGGCAGAGGTGGGGTAACTGGCCTGTTTCTTTATTAGAGTTCGCTAGGCATTGCACAGGAATATTTGTCATACTAACAGCCCTGGAACGTGAGCTGAAAATTCTCAACTTGTTGCAAAACAAAAGTATGTGAGAAACTCCAAGAACTTTAAGCAAACACAATAAATGCCAGCAATGCGTGATATCCCTGATTAAGCCACAGGGCCAGAGAATTATCAATGTGACAGCACACATTGTAAATCTGTGACTAAAACAGTGTGGTGGGAGGCCCTTTAGAGATGGAAACAGATTAGGCAGCATGATGATCACAGCTGAATGAAGATTAAAACACTGTCTGAGATACTTGGTAAAGGAAATTATACAAACATTACATTTTAAGGCCCTTAAGAAAGGCCACAGTTCAGTGAATTTATGAGCTTAATAGATTTGATCATTTGGTCAGCAAGAGCTGGACTTTGTCTAATTTAGTCTTAACCCTCAGTGTGAAAACAATGTCTTACGTATATTAGGTACTTGATAAATAACTAATAAATAATAAATTATTACATTGATTTTGTGGCCAGCAAATGAAATTATCTCTTTAAAAAAGTGGAATAATTTTACATAACTCATGTTTTTTAAACTAAATTATATGCATGTCTGAATTACTCAGATGTTGCAACTCTAGAAAGGAATTTAATTAATAATCTATTTTCAAAATATTTATGAAATGAAAAGGAGCAAAAAAAATCTATTATTTGACCTTTAGTAATAGCTTAGTGAAAGAAAATCTACCTTTCGTAATTTTATCACTGATATTGTTTGTTCTGAAACAGGGGTCAGTAAGCAATGGCCCACAGGCCAATTTCTGCTCACTGCCTGTTGTTTTGTTAATGCTGTTTTATTGAAACACAGTCATGCTCATTTGTCAATGACTTATCTATGGCTACTTTTACTCTACAACAGCAGAGTTGAGTAGTTGGGGACAGAGACTGTATGGCTTGTAATGCGTAAAATATTTACTCTTTGATCCATTACAGAAAAAGTCTACCCCTTCTGTAAAATATTTTTTATTTTATCACGTGTCATCAATGAACATTACATATAATGAATTAGACTGCTTCTTGAACCCCTATAAGAAATGACATTGTTACCTGGCCTTGATTAGTTGTTGGAATCAACTGGCCTCACCTTATTTGAGTCATCGTGTAGTGTGTAACCCAATGAAGCCAAGAAGTTACAGTGATTTACATTTCAGGTCTCGACAATTTAAATAAAGTCATGGATACATTTACTGATGGGTTCTTATTATGTTTGTGGTATATCTCTAAAATGTTAGCGTTGATGGCATGGACTCTAAATAGAGATAGCACATAAACATTTTAGTTTTTTTCTCTCTTTCTTCCAATGTCCTGGGTAAACTAAACACTCCTAAAGAGTAAGGGGATTTTTTTTTAAAAGCATAAGCTCACAAGGACAGGGTGAATGATAAAGTCAACAGAAACGAGAAGGTTCTGAAAGCTGAAAAGCACGTAGATGAGTTGTAAATGATTTGGCAGACCTGAAAAAAAAAAAATAAGCCAACAGTTGGGAAAGATGAGTTCCAAAAAGGCTCAGAAGGGGGTGTCCCAAGCACCTCTAGAAGTGGGAAGGATGAGAGGGGTGCTAAAATGAGGTTCAGTCCAAAAATCTGTTTAAGAAACAGTTTGATCCCAAATCTTCTCCCACATTCCCTATGGTGGCATGATGCTCCTTCCAAGCCCAGGCAAAAGATGGGTTATTAGTCATTTGGTGAAGGTAAAAGAGAGAGCACCTGGCCTGGGGGATACCTGACATCCATGAGGGCAGGGTGCTGAACTAACAAGAGGATTAAGTGAACGCGTACGTAGTAGATGCTGGGGTCCTCGGTCCTGGTCCCTCCATGTACAACTACAACGCAGGCAGTTGGGTCTGTACTTGGAAAGTATTTCTCTGGGGAGCATCTCACCAGCCTAAGAGAAAAGACCTGACAAGGACTGAAATTAGCTGGGGGAGGGACTGTCGATGGAACAGACCAATCAGGTCAACAAGCCCCATTCCTGGGCTCAGAACTCAGATCAGCTCCCTTGTCTCTTACTTTTAAGTATGAGCAAGCAGCCATGAATTCCCAGACATCCAGGGAAAACTTCTAACATGAAAGACAAGAGTAAAACACATAGAAAAAGGCAATTTGGAGGAAACAGAGAAGAAATCTTCAAATCATTAATAGCCAGGGGGTGAAGGAAGAAGGGGAAACAGTACAACTAATAAATAAAATGAAGGTGTTATTAAAAAGAAAATGTCAGAGGACATAATAAAGCCTTAGGAAACTAAAACTATTATAATAAAAATTAAGAATTCAATAGGAAAAAAGGAAGACAGAGTTGAAGAAATTTCCTAGGAAGTAGAATAAAAAGAAAAGTTAAAAGATAAGAAGGTCTAACATCAGAATAGCGGAAGTTACAGGAAACAAGAAGAGACACAATAGGAGATGTAATCAACAATTTAAAAATTCAAGAAAATTTCAAAGCACGAGTTGGCAATTGAAAAGGCTCTGAGTTTCAAGTTCAAAAGGTGAAACTGTGTCTATACCAAGGAATGAAATGATGAAATTTCAGGACACAGGAGACTAAGAGATAGTGTATAAGTTTCCAGAGTAAAGAAAAATTATGATGATTTCAAACAAAGGGCCAGGAATCAGAATGACACTAGATTTCTCAATAGTAACACCAAAAGCTGGCAGGCTAGAGCAATGCTGCTAAACTTCTGAAGGAAAATAATTTCTGGTCTACTATTTGGCACCCAAATTATCAATAAAATTGGAGGGCTAGGGCTGGGTGCGGTGGCTGATGCCTGTAATCCCAGCACTTTGGGAGGCTGCGGTTGGCAGATCACGAGGTCAGGAGTTCGAGACCAGCCTGGCTAACATGGTGAAACCTCGTTTCTACTAAAAATACAAAAATTAGCTTGGCATGGTGGCGGGCACCTGTAATCCAAGCTACTCGGGAGGCTGAGGCAGGAGAATCGTTTTAACTCGGGAGGTGGAGGTTGCAGTGAGCCAAGATTGCACCATTGCATTCCAGCCTGGGTGACAGGGCGAATCTCTGTCAAGAAAGAAAAGAAAAGAAGAGAGAAAGGAAAGAGAAAGAAAGAAAGAAGAAGGAAAGAAAGAAAGAAAGAAAAAGAGAAGAAAGAAAGAATTCTTCTTCCATTGTTACATTTGTGTGTTGTCTTTCTTAGTATGACATTTCTTCCATTGTTTTTGAATTTTGGTTTATAAACCACTCTTGAGAGGGCTCTCTCTCTCTCTCTCCTCTCCGTGTGTGTGTGTGTGTGTGTGTGTGTGTGTGTGTGTGTGTACATATGTGTGTGCGTGCAGGCACACACTTATATCCCCCAGACTAGCAGTGATAGTGGAAAGTGACAAATTATGTTGCTTGGCTGAGTTTTGTTAGCAAAGTTATATCCCAGACTGCTGGCAAAAAATTCTTTCAATCTCTATTCACAAGTAGGGGAGATGGCTAAGCAACGAGGCTTGGTTATGTATTGCTATGTAACAAATCACCCCAAAACTTAGTGTTTTGAGACAATAATGATTTATTACTTCTCATAATTCTGTGGGCTACTTAGGATCAGCTAAGTGGTTCTTTCATTCCACATAGTATAGGCTGAAGTCACTCCAGTGGTTATATTAAGTTGGGAACTCACTTACTGCTGGAATGCCCAAGATGACCTCTCATTCTTCAGGGCTTCTCTCTATGTGGCTTGTCATTATTCAATATCTTGTCTGAGCTTCACAGCATAGCTATTGGCTTTCAAGAGGAAAAGTTCCAACAAGACATATCCCTGTACATAAAAAACTTATTAAGCATCTGTGGAATCTCATTTACTAATGTCTCATTGGCCGTACCAGTCACATGCCCAAACCCAGAGCCAATGTGGGAGAGGATTAGACAAGGTTGCCAATGTGAAACAGTGGTTTATTGAAGGTCACCATTTTAACATTCTCTCACAAAACGGGTTCTTTTATCAAGCCACACATGGAATCCTGTTAGTCTATTATTCTACAGAGGCTGAACCCTGGTTCACATCTTCTTGCTGCCACATACAGAATCCAGGACCTATGCGCCTTTGTTCCTGATCACCATTTTGCATTTTGGTTCTGTTTCTGATACATGGAAATGTTTATCTTCTTGTTTAAATCACAGATAAAACATTAAAATTTCTCACTTATATTGTATCACTTATTGTTCTATTTGAAGCAGAATCAGGAGTTAGGAGTCTCAAAATACTCATTGAAAATGTGATCTTGGCTGCAAGTCCACCTCAATGTCAAGTCCATTTCCCTTAGTAAGATCTTCTACCAGTTTGCTCTAACCTTCATTGAAAATGCCACTCTTCTTCTGTCTGCCCACTATTCCTTCTTTTTTCCTGTGTCATTACAAAGCAGTGTTTGCTGGACAGCACCTGCCTGTACCTCATTCATGTTGTTCTTGGAATTATCCTGTTCCCAGAGTTGCATTACATCGTCTACTTATTCTTCTAGCTAAATGCTGGCAGCTAGACATACTCTTTCCCTTTGAACTCCCAGTATTTTTCTTATACATCTCTTGTGGTATTTATCAGTTCCTGGTTTTCATCACAGATATTTACATATGCCTGAACTCCATCTTGGTTTCTTGCAAGTAAAGCTCGTGCCAGATTTTCTCTGCATCATGCTTTGTACACAGATAGTAGGCTCTCAAGACGTATTTGTTGCCTTCCCACTCCAAAATTATCCCAAAGAGCTAATTTATATATGAAGTTGCAAAAAATTGAATTTCAAGGAAAGATGATATCTACATTTATTTGACATCTTCATCATTTCAGGTAATTTAACACTAAAGCTGATACCAATTGCCCTCATAATTTATTAAGTGCAATCATAATATAATGCATATAAGTATCTTAGTCTAATTTTAGTGGTTCCTGAGAAAATTATCTCAAGACATTCCTTGAGACTATACATTTAGGCAGGACACCATAATTAGAATCATCTCCAGATTTATATCTTAATCTTGCTACTACAAATTTCTTTTGACTTTTTAGAATACAGCCTTACATGGAGACCTTTCATTAAGATCAAACTGACTACAAATGAAGTCATGTACCCAGGTGAGATTGTGAACCCTTGGGAATTAGAATCATGATTTATTTGCCTTTTAATGCTCAGTGCCTAGGACAGAAGAAGCTGGAGCACGAATGTTCAATGTTTTCAGACTTTGTTGGAACAGCCTGAAGGCTCCTCGACCCCCTCCCTTACAGAGACTCAGCAACAGTGTGCCTCTATTAATATCTATTTATAAAGGTCAGCCTATTCTATATTTGAAACACAAAGAACCTTTTAAGAAAAGTGGATTTCTTTTGACTATTGATAATGTATAGAAAAAGCTAGGCAAGATAAAAAGTTGTTGAAACACAGGGACTATGCTTACTATTCCTTGTATTCCCCACAAGGCCTTTTTACAGAGCAGACGGTAAATGTTTGATGATAAAAATAAGAAATATTTGTTCTATTTTGAAAAAAGATTCATGGTAGAATTTCAATTGTGTATTGCGATCAGAACCATGGCAGGGGCAAACCAGGGGCTCAATAAATGAGGCTTAACCCTCATTTATACCTTCCAGGATTTCTACCCCCACTCTTTGTCTTAAAACCTATTACAAAAATGAAAAGGAGACCAAAGAAATGCTGTACCAATCTGGTAGTGTCGCTGTTATCTGTGAAACCAATTACAAATTATAAAGCTTAATTAAGTGTCCTTGAGTCCTCATCACTGTAATTCTCTGATGCTTCATCAGTATTAACACAGGGCAAAGTATCCACTGCTACTCTAGCCTTACTCATTAACTCATTAATACGCTTCAAATCCCACAACTAAAATGCCCTTTTAATGACGTTATTGCACTGTAATTTTTTTTGAAAGAAAGAAAAAGAGAGAAAAGAAGAAAGAAAGAGCAAAAGAAAGAAAAATAAAAGAATGAAAGAGAGAAAGAAAGAGGAAGAGAAAGAGGGAGAGAGAACGGGATTCTTGTTCTATTGCCCAGGCTAGAATGCAGTCTAAAAATGGGTATTAAAAACCTCTTTTGTGCCAATAATTGTGCTTAACAATGGA
>CAUYQU010081861.1:0-28352 GCA_963574635.1 Cheracebus regulus
TAGTTGTGTGGTGTTCCTTCTGAGGCCTCTGTTCTGTTCCATTGGTCTAAATCTCTGTTTTGGTGCCAGTACTATGCTGCTTTGATTATAGTAGCCTTGTAATATTGTTTGAAGTCGTGTAGCATGATGCCTCCAGCTTTGTTTTTTTATTTATTTATTTAATTTTTTTTTTTTTTGGCTTAGGATTATCTTAGTTATGCGGACTCTTTTTTGGTTCCATATGAAGTCTATGGTGGTTTTTTCCAATTCTGTGAAGAAAGTCATTGGTAATCTGATGGGGATAATATTGAATCTGTAAATTACTTTGGGCAGTATGGCCATTTTCACGATATTGATTCTTCCTAACCATGAGCATGGAATATTTTTTTATCTGTTTGTGTCCTCTCTTATTTCCTTGAGCAGTGGTTTGTAGTTCTTCTTGAAGAGGTCCTTTATATCCCCTGTTAGTTGTATTCCTAGGTATTTTAATCTGTTTGTAGCAACTGTGAATGGGAGTTCACTCATGATTTGGCTCTCTATTTGCTTATTATTGATGTACAGAAATGCTTGTGAGTTTTGCACGTTAATTTTGTATCCTGTGACTTTGCTGAAGTTGCTTATCAGCTTAAGGAGATTTTGGGCTGAGACAATGGGATTTTTGAAATATACAGTCATGTCACCTGCAAACAGGGACAATTTGGCGTCCTCTCTTCCTATTCAAATACTCTTTATTTCTTTCTCTTGCCTGATGACCCTAGCCAGAACTTCCAATACTATGTTAGAAAACCTAGCCAGTACCATTCAGGACATAGGCATGGCCAAGGACTTCATGACCAAAACACCAAAAGCAATGGCAACAAAAGCCAAAATAGACAAGTGAGATCTAATTAAACTTAAGAGCTTCTGCACAGCAAAAGAAACTACCAATAGAGTGAACTAGCAACCAACAGAATGGGGAAAAAATTTTGCAATTTACCCATCTGACAAAGGTCTAATATCCAGAATCTACAAAGAACTTAAACAAATTTACAAGCAAAAAACAACCCCATCAATAAGTGGGCAAAGGATACGAACAGACACTTTTCAAAAGAAGATATTTATGCAGCCAGCAAACATATGAAAACAAGTTCATCATCACTGGTCATTAGAGAAATGCAAATCAAAACCACAATGAGATACCATCTCAAGCCAATTTGAATGGCCTTCATTGAAAAATCTGGAGACAACAGATGCTAGAGAGGATGTGGAGAAATGGGAACACTTTTACACTATTGGTGGGAGTGTAAATTAGTTCAATCATTGTGGAAGATACTGTGGCAATTCCTCAAAGATCTAGAAATATAAATACCATTTGACCCAGCAATCCAATTACTCGCTGTATACCCAAAGGATTATAAATCGTTCTATTATAAAGACACATGCACACGTATGTTTATTGTGGCACTGTTCACAATAGCAAATACTTGGCACTAACCCAAATGCCCATCAAAGATAGACTGTGTAAAGAAAATGTGGCATGTATACACCATGGAATACTATGCAGTCATAAAAAAGATGAGTTCATGTCCTTTGTAGGGACATGGATAAAACATGAAACCATCATTCTCAGCAAACTGACACAAGAACAGAAAACCAAACACCGCATGTTCTCCCTTGTAAGTGGGTATTGAACAATGAGAACACATGGACACAGGGAGAAGAACGTCACACACTGGGGACTGGGGGTTGGGGGACTATGGGAGGAATAACAGGGGGTGGGAGGATTGGGGAGGGGTAGCATTAGGAGAAAAACCTAAGGTAGATGAAGGGGCAATGGATGCAGCAAACCACCACCATGTCACATGTATACCTATGTAACAAACCTGCATGATCTGCACATTTACCCCAGAACTTAAAGTATAATTAATTAATTAATTAATTAAAAGCAGTATCTCCAAATTGGAAATGAAGTTTTTATTTGGAGGCTTTCCCCTTGGATGCTTGCTAATGATGAGAAGGCTACACTGAGTGACAAAGTGAAGACTGTTTCAATAGAGAAAGAGCCTTGGTAGTTACAAAGTTTTGTGAAATTCTTGAGTGCTCAGCTTGATACAATTGCATCATATATTTGCCATGATTCCATTATATATCATGAGGTCAATAGATTTCGTCAGATTCTGTAAATCTGTCACTTTCGGCCTTATCAGATTATCCCTATAATTTCCTAAATTCTAAGGTTATATGGGTAGAGAAGTCTCAATACCAATAACACTGTACATACCTTAAATTTCTATTTATATTATTAATACTTATAAATTAATGCTGAAAATAAATGTATTTCCTTATTTTTAATGTTTTTATTAAAAATAAATAAGTTCATAACATTTCCTGCAGTCTAGTGTGTGGTCTATCACTTCTTACAACAGATTTAGATAATGGGGTCTGGAGAAACATAGAGGTGATGACAGAAGAAAATGTCATAGATGGAGGCAAAAAGGTAACTAAAACTGATAGAACTCTATAAACATAAAACCTCTCTGTATATTCACTTTCTTGGACCATTTGTGATTTAAATTGATGATTTACTATAAAATATTTGTATCGACTACTTGAAATTTACTTGACTTTTTTCCATTAAGGTTTTGACAGTGAACCATAAACCCTAAAAAATAGCCCATCTTCATTTTCCTCTTTCTTGGAAACTCTCTTAATATAAGAGTTTTGCTTTCTTTCCCCGTTTCAGCTTTATCAGCATTTCTGTCTATATCAGGCATATTTATGGCATATAATCGCATACTATTATCTTCTCTATCTCTTTTCAGTTTGCATGAATACAGCTTAAGTCATTTAAAGATCCCAGATATGTGCTAATTAGAGTGTCCACCCTAAAGGTATCAGAAAATCAGACTGCTGCTAATCTAGCCTCTCTCTCAGTGTAGTACTTTGAAATGCCCTAGGATGCATAAGGGTATTGAAATATATCAACCCCAGAGAACAAAATTTATCACCCCTGTCAAATAATACTCACACTGATGAATTCTGACATTCACCTCAATATAAGTCAGAATCCACTTATTATTTAATTAGCCAATTCTATGTAATGTTTGCCATTAAGTTTGACAACACATGCAGCTTCTTTCTTTTCTTGTATTATGGTATAACGCAACATGAATTAAAAAGGAATCTAAAATTGAGAGTTCAGTCTTCAAAGTCATATATTCTTTGACCTGTAGTTTGACATTCTTTCAGTGATATTAGTTTTTGTGAAGAATTAAACTCTGTTGTAGCATTGTAAGTTCTGTGACATTTTTACAATGCAACTTCTTGACATCAAATTTAGAATTATTTCTAGGGGTAGCTTATGGGTAACATAATGGCCCATATGGTTTATCTGAAATATGATTCTTATTCAAATAGTCTTCATCCCAAATATACATTTATTGAAAAACTGAGCCACATGTTCTAATCATGTGGAAATAGTGGGATTTTCCTATACAATCAAACGTGCTTCTAATTCCACTTCTTGTATAGGTGGTATAGCTAGATCTCTAAGACTAGGAGGAAAGTGGATAATCATTCAGTTAAGCACCTCATTGCCCTAAACCTCATTAAAAAGAAAAAAAAAAAAACTCTCTGAAATCCAAGTGTCTGTGAATGCTTACATGATACGGTGTATAGAAACTGTTCTGTTAACCAGCATGTTGCCCCTCATTACATTATTCTAATAACAATATCCTCTTGTTTTGTGGAATTTCTCTTTCCCCATTTCATCCATGTGTTTCTATTGGGGACTGTGATTAGTATACCTCTTCCCTAGTCAGAAGTTGGGTGAGTCCCTGACTCATACTGAGACCAACTGATTGCTCTATTCCCGAAGCCACAGTGATCTTGTTAACAACAAATGGGTGACTCAGACTGAACCAGAGGACATCTTAGTGATCCAGGATTTTTCTTGGCCCCTTTGTCAAACTTGCAACAGGGCTGAATGTTTACTCTGTCTGTGGTGCTCAACCCCTTGCTGAAGGGAGCACGTGAGCGAGTGAGTGTGGGACCCAGCCGGCCACTCTGGGTGCTGTCACAGGAATAAGCTTCTTGCAGGGCCCACGGTAGGCCAGACCAGTCATGAGCGAGTGGGTGCAGGATCTGGCTGGCCAGCAGCTCTGGGTGCCAATAGGAGCAAGCTCCCTGAAGGGCCGATGGCCAGACCAGGTGTGAGTGAACAAGTGAGGGGTCCGGCCAGCTGCTTCAGGCACTAGCAGGAGCAAGCTCTGTGTGGGAACTGTGCCTGCAACCCTGAGGCCCCAGAGGGCATGTTATAGTGCTCTCTTAGCTCTACTGTCTGTGGATATCTGTCTGTTAACAACTCAGTTGACCCCTTGCCTCCTTAGGTGGAGCAGCTGTCCTCCACCAGTGAGGGCAAAGAGCCAGTGTAACTGCCTTTTTGTGTAACCGCACTTGGTGGCTCCTGAGCTATTGTCAGAATCCAAGAAGAATGAGGTCAGGCAGACACTTGAAGGATAGTGAAGGCAGAGAATTTTATTGAGCAATGGAAATGGCTCTCAGTGAGAGGAGAGGGGAGTTAGAGAGGGGAATGAAGGGCAAGTAGTCTTCCCTGAAGTCAGTTTGTCTCCTCCCTGAGGTCTGGCCACCTCTTCCCCAATGATAAGCCATCTCTCTTCCCCAAAATTTGGCAATCTCTCCTCTCTTTTGAGTCTGGAATCTTTATACACACAGGATGGGGGTGGAGCAGGCCATAGGTAGTTTTAGAAAAGGTAACATTTGATTGGCTCTTTCTGAATAATGCCTTTTTTTTTTTGAGACTGATTCTCGCTCAGTCTCCCAGGCTGGAGTGCAGTAGCATCGTCTCAGCTCACTGCAACCTCTGCCTCCCAGGTTCAAGTAATTCTCTGCCTCAGCCTCCCGAGTGGCTGGGATTACAGGCACCCACCACCACGCCCAGCTAATTTTTTATATTTTTAGTAGAGACAAGGTTTCACCATGTTGACCAGGCTGGTCTTGAACACCTGACCTCGTGATCACCCTCCTCGGCCTCCCAAAGTGCTGGGATTACAGGTGTGAGCCACTTGCACCTGTCCTGAATATCTTTTTACCAATCAGGAGAGAGTGGTTACCCAGGAATGGGTTTACACAGGAATGGAAGCTCACACTTTGGGCTGCAGATTTCAGACTTTTCGGCTGGAAGGTAGAGTTTCACTGGGACCTGCTCCTGTCTACCTAGAATTTCTCTGCCTCTATCTTTAGTAGATATAACTGAAAATTCTAAGAATCTTCTTTGTGTCTCTTGATGGGAGGTTTTTAGTCTGGAGTAGTCTAGAGCCATATTCCCTATTCTGGAAAAAAATTATCTGGAATAGGAAAATCTGATACACAG
Organism: Cheracebus regulus; assembly: GCA_963574635.1. NCBI lineage: Eukaryota > Metazoa > Chordata > Mammalia > Primates > Pitheciidae > Cheracebus > Cheracebus regulus. Next base: position 5,351 of record CAUYQU010081861.1, read on the forward strand.
AATAAATCAGAGATAAGAATCAGTGAAAGGAAGTACCTGGGTAAAGTTTATAAATTCTGTCATCTCTCAGTCCAGTTCCCCACTTCCATATGTTGCAGGTTGTTTATATTAGATAATAAATTTCTCATATTTGCCTAAGTTAGTTGAGTTGAGGTTTTGTCACTTGCAACTATAAGAATTTTAAATACACTGGAATATCTGGAAGTCTTAATGGTATTTTTCAGGAAGTCTAACAGCTTCTGATTAGCCTTAAAAAGTGCTTAAAAAAAAAGCAAACTTGCATCTAAGCAGATATGATATGCAATACACACAAAATACATAGTGTTATAGTAACATAATAACTGCTTTTAATGATCTGTCTCAAGGAGGAAGTGACATTTATAAAGATTTTCAGATCATGAGGTCTTCTTAGATAGTCTGAATCCTGGTTATTCTACATCCCAGCTGTGTGTATTGAGCAATTTACATAAAGTCTTCAGTCTCTGTTTTCTTATCTGTAAAACAAATATGATAATAAATATCTCATTTGATTCTTGCAGTGTCTGTCACATATAAGGTGCTCAAAAGTAGTATCTATGATTAATATCTCATCTATACTATTTTAGAGACTTACAACTAAGGTATCCTAACCAAATATCTTATTTAGCATAATAAGTCCAAAAACTTCATTAACTTAAAATATTTACTGGGTATTTACTACCTGTAGAGATAAATAAAGCTTATGGCTTTCACTTATAGAAGTTACAGTTTTACAGAAGAGAGTATAAATATGCATATGTTGTAGAATTCCACTGAGTGGGACACTTATTAGTGTCTTGGGAAACAACACACAATACAGAATTATTGTGTCTGGAAATTCACCTTGACAGAGTTACCTAAGCAAACTCTTGTGAGTCCTCTTTAGGATAGGTTTATAGACAGATTTCTAATCAGAAACTATAAAAGCCAGATGATGAAAGAATTTCATATTTCTTTCTTTTTAAAAAAAATGTATCTGGGGGCATAAGTGCAGATGTTTTACATGCGTATATCGCATAGTGGTGAAGTCTAGGTTTTTGGTGTTCCCATCACCAAAATACTCATCACACTCAATAGGCAGTTGTTGAACTCTCACCCCTACCTTTTGTTGTCTTCAGTTTCTATTTTTCCACTCCATATATCCATGTGTACCCACTGGTTAGCTCTCACTTGTGAAAACATGCAGTATTTGACTATTTCTGAGTTACTTCACTTAGGATAATGGCCTTCATTTCCATCCATGTTGCTGCAAAAGAAAGATTTTATTTTTTATGGCTGAATAGTATTCCATGGAGTGTGTGTGTATGTGTGTGTATATATATATATCTCACATTTCCTTTATCCAGTCCTCCACTGGTGGACACTTAGGTTGATTCTGTATCTTTAATATTGTGAATAGTGCTATAATAAATACAGGTACCTTTTTGATATAGTGGTTTCTTTCCCTATGGATAGATAACCAGTAGTGGGATTACTAGGTCAAATGGTAGTTCTATTTTTAATACTTTGTGAAATTTCCATACCATTTTCCATAGAAGCTGTACAAATTTATTTTCCTACTAATGGTGTATAGGCATTCCCCTTTCTCTCAATCCTCACCAACCTCTGTGAGTTTTTTACCTCACCCCTTGGTAAAAGCCAAGATAATACCATTCCAACTGATAAAAGATGGTACCTAATTGCAATTTAGATTTGCATTTATTTAATAATTGGTGATAACACTTTTTTATACATTTTTGCTGCTTGTATGTCTTCTTTTGAATAAGTCTCATTTGTCGTTGTTTTGTTGTGTTTGCTTTTGAGGACTTGATCATAAATTCCTTGCTTAGGCCAATATCCAAAAGACTTTTTCCTAAGTTTTCTCCTTTGATTTTTGTTATTTCAGGTCTTATGTGTAGGTCTTTAACCCATCTTGCATTCATGTTTGTATGTGGTGAAAGACACTGGGTCTAGTTTCATTCTTTGGCATATGGCTATTCAGGTTCCCCAGCACTGAATTCCTCATTGAATATAATGTCTTTTCCCCAGTATATTTTTGTTAATGTTATTGAAGATCAGTTGGTTTTAGATATGTGGTTTTATTTTGGGGTTCTCTATCGTGTTCAATTGATCTATGTGTCTATTTTTGTACCAGTATCATGCTGTTTTGGCTACAAAACCTTGTAGAATAATTTGAAGTTAGAAAATATGATAACTCCAGCTTCGTTCCTTTCTTCTTTTTGCTTAGGATTGCTTTGACTGTTTGGGTTCTTTGTTTCCAAGCAAATTCTAGGATTTTTAAAAATTCTGTGAAAATTTACATTGGTAATTTGATAGGTACTGCATTGGATCTGTAAATTTCTTTGGGTAGTATGGTCATTCTAATGACATTGTTTCTTCCAACCTATGAGTATGGAATGTTTTTTCATTTGTTTTTGTCATCTATGATACTTTGTAGTTTTCCTTGTAAAGATCTCTTACCTCTTTGGTTAAATATATTGTTCTGTTTTTTTTTTTTTTTTTTTTTTTTGTAGCTATTGTAAATGAAATTGAGTTATTCAGGACCAGGCACAGTAGCTCATGCTTATGATCCCAGCACTTGGGGAGCCCAAGGTGGGTGAATCATATGAAGGCAGGAATTCGTGACCAGCCTGACTAACATGGAGAAACCCCATCTCTACTAAAAATACCAAAAAAAAAAAAAATTAGCCAGGTTTGGTGGTGCATGCCTGTAATCTCAGCTACTCGGAAGGCTGAGACAGGAGAATCGCTTGAACCCAGGAGGCAGATGTTGCAGTGAGCCAAGACGGCACCATTGTACTCCAGCCTGGGCAACAAGAATAAAACTCTGTCTCAATAAATGAAAAATTGAGATCTTCATTTGGTCCTCAACTAGATTATTATTGGCGTATAAAAATGTTACTGACTTCTTTATATTAATATTGCATCCTGAAACTTTACTGAATTCATTTACTAAATCTAAGGGTTTTTTGGTGGAGTCTTTATGGTTTTCTAGATAGAAAATTCATGCCTCAACAAACAAGCATAATTTGACTTCCTTCTTTCCAAGTTGAATGTCTTCCCCACTGCTCCCCAGTATGATTGCTCTGGCAAGAACTTCCATGCTATGTTGAATATGAGCTGTGAAAGTAGGTATCTTTGTCTTGCTCAAGTGCTTATAAATAATGCTTTTAACTTTTGCTGTTAAGTAGGATGTTGCCTGTGGGTTTGTTGTATATGACCTTTATTATGTTGAAGCATGTAATCTATTTACATTTAATGTTGATATTGATATGTGAGGCTTTGTTCCTATCATATTGTGGTTTTAAATTTTTTAAATAACTTCTTTGTTTCTTTCTTGACCTGTCTTTTTGTCTTTGTGATTTCATGAAATTCTGTCATGTTGCCATTTGATTCCTTTCTCTTACTCCATTGTGTGATTGTTTAATAAGAACTGTTAGTTTTATATTTCCATGTGTTTTCATAAAGGTGAATATCAACCTATCATTTATTTCCATTTTAAAACTCCTTTGAGCATTTCACGTAGGACTGGTCTAATGGTGACAAATTCCCTCAGGGTTTGCTTACTGGGGAAAGAATTTATTTCTCCTTCATTTAAAAAGCTCATTCTGCCAGGATATAAAATTCCAGATTGACAGTTTTTTTTTTCTTTTAGCTTTTTGAAAATGATACCCCAATCTCTTTTGGCCTGTAAAGTTTCTGCTGAAAATTTTGCTGTTAGCATGATGGGGTTTTTTTCATAGATGACTATACACTTATCTTTGATTTCTCCCATCATAGAAAGAGAGAACAGAGTGAGCATCCAACTTCTGTGTCCTTTTAAGATGTTGCCAAGAAGGCTGCCTCTCACTCACCTCACTGGAAACAGTGAGGGAATCTACACAACTATATCAGCTAATCTGCCTGTGGCCTGTTGGGCCAGCTGACCAGCATGTTGACCCCAGTAGCCAGAAAATCCATGAACTTTGACAGCTGGTGTTCCACATACCACCACAGCTGGAACCAATACATTTCCATAGTGGGCATGCAGCTCTCAGCATCCCGCATAGACCTCAGAAATGGCTCAATTTTGCAGGACTGAAAGAAGGTACACAACTCTAATACTGTTTCATCAGGAGGGAGGGAGAGAAATAGAGCCTGGACTCATTATTCTAGCAACTTGGTATACTACCATACAAAAAGGAGGCAGATTCACCTTAGGACTTAGTATGGGTCTTCAGGTGAAGAGAAGGTATGAAAACCAAAGAAGTCTCTTTCAGGAGAAAGACAGATAAATGAAGCATTTTCTAATACCTAGGTGTATTAGTCTGTTCTCATGCTGCAAATAATGACATACTCATGAATGGGTAATTTATAAAGGAAAGAGGTTTAATTGACTCACAGTTCCACATAACTGGGAGGCCTCACAATCACGGTGGAAGGCAAATGAGGTACAAAGTCACATCTTACATGATAGCAGGCAAGAGAGAGCTTGTCTGTAAAACCATAAGATTTTGTGAGACTTATTCACTATCATGAGTACAACACAGGAAAGACCCATCCCCATGATTCAGTTACCTCTCATCAGGTTCCTCCCACAACACATGGAGATTATTACAATTCAAGATGAGACTTTTGTAGGGAACCAGAACCAACCCATATCACCAGACATTGCAGGACACTGCCCTAGGGAAAAGGAGGAAGCACCCAGGATGGTTCTAGGATGAATAAAAGTCACATAATCCTAAATCTTTTCCCTCAGAAGAGAATGAAAGAGGTAGAACAGATGCATTCAAGAAAAGGTTTGAGAAATCCCCCAGAATCCTCAGCTTGGATGGCTAATGAAGGCCTTTTATTGCTAAAGCTAGTCTAAAAACTGAAAAGGATAATAAATAGCAACATAAAAGCATATTTAAGTATAGGTCTCACTGGTAATGGTAAGTATATAGACAAAGGCAGAATTAGATAGTACTGTAATGTAATGGTGATATGTAAATAACTTTTAACCATAATATAAGTGATAAAAGATTAAAAAAATTAAGATTAATTATAGTTGCTGAGTGTGGTGGCATGTACCTGTAATTCCAGCTACTAAAGGGGCTGAGGCAGGAGGATCATTTGAGCCCAAGAGTTTGAGACCAGCCTAGAAATGTAGTGAGACCCTGATATAAAAGAAAAAAAGGAAGGAAGAAAAAAATGAAAAAAATTCTAGTCAAAATTTGTTAATAAATACAGAATATAAAAAGTAAATTTAGACATTAGTAACATTAAAAGTTTATCATTTTTACATATAATTGAAGTTAAATTGTCAGTTTTTAAAAGATTTATAACTGCAAGATATTTTAAGGAAAACTTAAGATAACATCAAAAGAAAAAAACCTGTAATAGAAACCAAAAGGATAAAGAAGAAAAACCCAAAATATATCATTATAAAAATTATTAAATCGCAAATGAGTACAGTGAGAGACAAGAGAAGAACGAAAGAGCCTCAAAATGACACAAAACAATTTTTAAAATAGCAATGGTATGTCTTTACCTATCAATAATTAATTAAATAGTGGTTAGAGTTACTAATCAAAAGATAAAGAGTGGCCAAGTGAACAAAAAAACAAGATGCTACACGTTATCTATAACTCACTTTGTATTTAACGACACATGTCTAAAATAAAAGGATGCAACAAGATATTCTACAAGAATGGCAAACAAAAGAGAGCAGGTAGCTATACATATATCAGAGAAAATAGACTAAGTCAAAAACTGTCACAAGAGATAAAGTAGTGATAATATAAAGATATAGTCAAGAAAGAAGATATAAAAAGTATAAATGTATATGCATCCACCATTGCAGTACATAAATATATAAAGCAAAATTGATAGATGTGAAGAGAGATATACAAAGCAACACAATAACAGTACACACTTTAATATGTACCTTTTAACATGGATAGGTCATCCAGGGAAATAATAATCAAGGAAACAGCATACTTCAACCATGTTATACAGCAAATGTACTCAAGACATATGCATCCACTCAAACCCAGAAAAATACACATTCTTTTCAAGTACACATGGAACATTCTCCAAGATACATTACACAGATCACAAAACAGGTCTTAAAAAATTTAAGAATATTGAAATCATACTACATGTCCTTTCAAACTACATACAATGAAACAAGAAATCAGTAGCAGAAGGGCGGACTTGGTGGATCACACCTGTAATCCCAGGACTTTAAGAGGTGAAGGCAGGTGAATTGCCTGAGGTCAGGAGTTTGAGGTCAGCCTGGCCAACATGGCGACACCTGTCTCTACTACAAATGCAAAAATTAGTTGGGACATTGTGGCTTGTGCCTGTAGTCTCAGATACTCAGGAGGCTGAGGTGGAACAATTGCTTGAACCCAGGAGGTGGAGGTTTCAGTGAGCCAAGATCATGTCACTGGATTCTGACCTGAGTGACAGAGTGAGACTCCATCTCAAAAAGAAAATCAATAACAGAAGGAAAACTAGAAAATTCACAAATATGTAAAAATTAAATAACACTCTTTAACCAACCATTATATCAAAGAAGAAATTGAAAGAGAAATTAGAAAATATCTTAAGACAAACAAAAATTAAAATGCAACATACCAAAACTTATGGGATGCTGCAAAGCAGTTCTAAGAGAGAAGTTTATAAAAATAATTGTCTATGTTAAACAAAGAGGAAAGATCTCAAACAAACTACATCTCAAGGAATTAGAAAAAAAAATAACTAAAACTAAAGATAGCAGAAGGAAGAAAATAAATATTGGAGAATAAACAAATAAAATAGACAATAGAGAAACAATAGACAAAAATTGAGAAAACTAGGAGTAGTTGTTTTGAAATGATAAACCAAATCAACAAACCTTAGCTAGACTACTAAGAAAAAGAGAGAAAAAAAATAAACCAAGAAATGAAGGAGAAGACATTACAACGGTATGATGGAAAGTAACAAGATAATGAGACAATTATGAACAATAATACCCAACAAACTGCCAACCTAGAAAGAAAATAGATAACTTCTGATATGCATACTTCTGCCAAGATGATTGAATAGCAACAGCTCCAGTCTGCAGTTCCCAGCAAGAGCATGCCAGAAGATGAGTGATCTCTGCATTTCCAACTGAGGTACCAGGTTCATCTCACTGGGACTGGTTAGACAGTGGGAACAGCCCAAGGTGGGCAACCCAAAGCAGGGTGGAGCATTGCCTCACCCAGGAGGCTCAAGGGGCTAGAAAGCTCTCGCTCCCAGCATAAGGAAGTCATTAGGGACTTTTCCAGAAACTCCAGCACTCTGGCTCAGATACTGTGCTTTTCCCATGATCTACACAACCTGCAGACCAGGAAATTCTGTCTGGCGCCAACAACATCAGCACCACAGCATTTCCAACACAAAACTGGGAGCCCATTTTAGTCGAGTGGCACCTGAAATGCCACCGAGACAGAACTGCCCATTCCCCAGAAAAGGGGGCTGAAATCAGGGAACCAAGCAAGCCGGTTTGGTAGGTCCCACTCCCATGAAAACCGACAAGCTAAGACCCACTTGCTTGAAATTCTCGCAGCCAGCACAGCAGTCTGAGCTCTACCTGGGATGTTCGAGCTTGGTGGGGGGAGAGGCACGCACCATTGCTGAGGATCCAGTAGGTGGCTTCAACATTGCCTGTGTAAATAAAGCTGCCCAGAAGTTCACACAACAGTTGGGTGAAGCCCAGCATGGCTGCTTAGCAACACCTCTGCAGGCAGACTGTCAAGTAGATTCCTTTCTTGATGGGCAGGGCATCTCAGAAGTAAATGACAGCAGCCCCTCAGGACTTACAAAACCCCCACCTTCCTGGGACAGAACACCTGGGAAAAGGGGCAGTTGTGAGTTCTGTTTCAGTACACTTAAATGCCCCTCCCCAGCATCCCTGAAGGGAGCAATGGATCCCCCAGAACAGTGCTTGAGGTCTGCTAAGGGACAGGCTGCCTCCTTAAGTGGTTCCATGACCCGTCATGTATCCTAACTGGGAGACACATCATACAGAAGAGCTGTGGCTGACATCTGGCAGGTACCCTCTTGGGACAAAGTCACCAGAGGAAGGAACAGGCAGCAATCTTTGCTGTTTGGCAACCCCTGTAGGTGATCCCCAGGCAAGCAGGGTCTAGAGTGAACCTCCAGAAGACCTGCAGCAGAACTGCAGCAGAGGGTCCTGACTATTAGAAGGTAAAAAGCAAAGAAATAGCTTCAACATCAACAGAAAGGACTTCCAATCAGAAATCCCATCCAAAAGTCACCAACTTCAAAGACCAAAGGTAGATAAATCCACAAAGACAGGAAGGAAAAGCACAAAAAAGGCTGAAATCACCAAAAGCCAGAACGCCTCTTTTCCTCCAAGGTATCACAACCCCTCACCAGCAACGGTATGAAACTGGATGGAGACTGAGTGTGACAAATTGACAGAAGCAGGCTTCAGAAGGTGGGTAATAAAAAACTTCTCTGAGCTAAAGGAGTGTGTTCTAATCCAATGCAAGGAAGCTAAGAACCTTGAAAAAAGGTTACATGAAATGCTAATGAGAATAACCAGCATGGAGAAGAACATAAACAATATGATGGAGCTGAAAAACACAGCATGAGAATTTCTCAAATTATACACAAGTTTCAACAGCCAAATAAATCAAGCAGAAGAAAGGATATCAGAGATTGAAGATCAACTCAATGAAATAAAGTAAGAAAGCAAGTTAGAGAAAAAAGAGCAAAAAGAAATGAACAAACCTTGCAAGAAATATGGGATTGTGTGAAAAGACCAAATCTACATTTGATCAGGGTACTTGAAAGTGATGGGGAGAACAAAACTCAGTAGGAAAACTTTTCAGGATATTATCCAGGAGAACTTCCCCAATGTAGCAAGGCAGGCCAACATTCAAATATAAGAAATACAGAGAACACCACAAAGGTATTCCTCAAGAAGAGCAACCCAAGACACATAATCATCAGATTCACCAGGGTTGAAATGAAGGAAAAAATGCTAAGGGCAACCAGAGATGCAATAAAAAAATGATAAAAGGGATATCCCCACCAATTCCACAGAAATACAAACTACCATCAGAGATTACTGAAAACACCTCTATGTAAATAAGCCAGTAAATCTGGAAGAAATTGATAAATTCCTAGACACTTACACCCTCCCAAGACTAAACCAGGAAGAAGTTGAATTCCTGAATAGTCCAATAACGAGGTCTGAAGTTGAGGCAGCAATTAATAGCCTACCAACCAAAAAAAGTCCAGTACCAGATGGGTTCATAGCCTAATTCTACCAGAAGTACAAAGAGGAGCTGGAACCCTTCCTTCTGAAACTATTCCAAACAATACAAAAAAAAAGACGGGGGTGGGAATCCTTCCTGATTCATTTTATGAGGCCATCATCATCCTGACACCAAAACCTGGCAGACACAACTAAAAAAGAAAATTACAGGTCAATATCCATGATGAACATTGATGCAAAAATCTTCAGTAAAATACTGGCAAACCAGATGCAACATCACATCAAAAAGCTTATTTATCACAATCAAGTAGGCTTCATCCTGGGGATGCAAGGCTGGTTCAACATCTGTAAATCTATAAACATAATCCATCACACAAACAGAACCAAATAAAAAAAACAGATGATTATCTCAATAGATGCAGAGAAGGCCTTCAACAAAATCCAACAGCCCTTTATTCTAAAAACTCTCAATAAACTAGGTATCGATTGATCATATCTCAAAATAATAAGAGCTAGTTATGACAAACCCACAGACAATATCATACTGAATGGACAAAAACTGGAAGCATTTCCTTTGAAAACTGGCACAACACAAGGATGCCCATTCTCACCACTCCTATCCAACATAGTATTGGAAGTTCTGGCTAGGGCCATCAGGCAAGAGAAAGAAATAAAGGGTATTGAAATAGGGAGAGAGGACATCAAATTGTCCCATTGGAGATGACATAATTGTATATTTAGAAAACCCTGTCATCTCAGCCCAAAATCTCTTTCAGCTGATAAGCAACTTCAGCAGTCTCAGAATACAAAATCGATGTGCAAAAATTGCAAACATTTCTATATCCCAATAATAAGCAAATAGAGAGCCAAATCATGAGTGAACTCCCATTCACAGTTGCTACAAACAGATTAAAATACCTAAAAATACAGCTAACAAAGGTTGTGAAGGACCTTTTCTAAGACAACTACAAACCACTGCTCAAGGAAATAAGAGAGGACACAAACAGATGAGAAAACATTCCATGCTCATGGTTAGGAAGAATCAATATTGTGAAAATGGCCATACTGCCCAGAGTAATTTATAGATTAAATGCTATCCCCATCAAGCTACCAATGACTTTCTTCACAGAATTGGAAAAAGCCACCTTAAACTTCATATGGAACCAAAAAAAAAAAGCCCACAATAACCAAGACAATTCTAAGCAAAAAAACACAAAGCTGGAGGCATCATGCTACATGACTTACTATATTACAAGCCTACTGTAATCAACACAGTATTATACTGGTACCAAAACAGAGATATAGACCAATGAAACAGAACAGAGGCCTCAGAAAGAATACCACACAACTACAACCTGACAAAAACAAGCAATTGGTAAGGAATTCCCTATGTAATAACTGGTGTTGGGAAAACTGGCTAGCCATATGGAGAAAGCTTAAACTGGATCCCTTCCTTACACCTTATACAAAAATTAACTCCAGATGGATTAAAGATTTAAACATGAGGCCTAACACCATAAAAATTCTAGAAGAAAACCTAGGCAATACCATTAAGGACATAGGCTTGGGCAAGGACTTCAGGACTAAACCACTAAAAGCAATGGCAACAAAATCCAAAATAGACAAATCGGATCTAATTAAACTTAAGAGCTTCTGCACAGCAAAATAAACTATCAATAGAGTGAACTGGTAACCAACAGAATGGGAAAAATTTATTGCAATCTACCCACCTGATGAAGGACTAATATCCAGAATTTACCAAAAACTAAAACAGATTTACAAGAAAAAAACAACAACCCCATCAAAAAGTGGGCAAAGAATATGAACAGACACTTTTCAAAAGAAGACATTTGTGCAGCCAACACACATGAAAAAAAGCTCATCATCACTGGTCATTAGAGAAATGCAAATCAAAACCACAATGAGATACCATACCAGGCCAGGTAGAATGGCCATCATTAAAAAATCAGGAGACAACAGATACTGGACAGGATATGGAGAAATAGGAATGCTTTTACACTGTTGGTCAGAGTGTAAATTAATTCAACTATTGTGGAAGACAGTGTGGCGATTCCTGAAGGATCAAGAAATAGAAATACCATTTGACCCAGCAATTCCATTACTGGGTATATACCCACAGGATTATAAATCATTACATTATAAAGACACATGCACACATATGTTTATTGTGGCACTGTTCACAATAGCAAAGACTTGGCACTAACCCAAATGCCCATCAATGATAGACTGGATAAAGAAAATGTGGCATATATACACCATGAAATACTGTGCAGCTATAAAAAAGGATGCGTTTTTGTCCTTTGCAGGGACATGGTTGAAACTGGAAACCATTGTTCTCAGCAAACTGACACAAGAACAGAAAACCAAACACCACATGTTCTCACTCATAAGTGGGTGTTGAACAATGAGAACACACAGACACAGAGAGGGGAACATCATACACTGGGGCTTGGAAGCTGGGGGGCTAGGGGAGAAATAGCTGGCGGTGGTGGGATTGGGGAAGGATAGCATTAGGAGAGTTACTTAATGTATATGATGGGGTGATAGATGTAGGAAACTACCACCATGGCATGCGTAGACCTGTGTAACAAACCTGCACAATCTGCACATGTACCCCAGAACTTAAAGTATAATTTTTAAAAAGAAAAAAAAAAGATAACTTCCTAGAAACACACAACCTTCTAAGACTGAATCAAAAAGTACTATAAAGCCTGAAAAGACCAATAACAAATCCTTATTTAAACTAGTAATCAAAAACTTTTCAATAAACAAAAGCCCAGGACCAGATAGCTCCATAAGTGAATTCTACCAGATATTTAAATGAGAATTAATACCAATTATTTTTAAAATCTTTCAAAACATAGAAAAGACTTCCAAACTCATTTTAGAAAACCAGTATTACCCTGATACTAAAACTGGACAAAGACAACACAAGAAGAGAACACTGCAGGCCAGTATCCCAGATTAATATAGAAGCGAAAATTCTCAACAAAATGTTAGAAAATCAAATTAATCAATACGTTAAAAGGAAAATACATCATGATCAAGTGGAATTTATAATAACCTTGGGATGCAAGTATGATTCAACATATGCAAATCAATCAATGACACACATGAAGAGAATGAAGAATAAAAATCATATAATCAACACAATAGATGCAGAAAAAGCATTTGACAAAATCTAACATCGTTTCATGATAAAAAAAAAAAAACCTCTCAAAAAAAGTAGGCATAGAAGTAGTCTACCTCAACAAAATAGAGGCCATATATGACAAACCCATAGCTAAAATCATACTTACCAGTGAAAGTTGAAAACTTCTTCTCTCAGATCAAGAATAAGATAAAGATGCCCCCTCTGAGCATTTCTGTTCAAGATGCTACTGGTCAGGCTAATCAGGCAAGAGAAAGAAATAAAAGCCTTCCAGATTGGAAAGAAAGAAATTAAATTTTCCTGTTCGTAGACAACATGATCTTATACAAAGAAAATTTTAAAGACTCCACCATAAAATTATTAGAACTAATAAATAAAGTCAGTAATGTTGCAGGATACAAAATCAACACACAAAACTCAATTGTGTTCTATATATTGACAACAAACTACTTGAATATAAAATTAATAAAGCAAAACCATTTAGAATAGCATCAAAAAGAATAAAATATCTAAGAATAAACATAATCAAAGGAGTGAAAGCCACAAGACAGGAAGCATTGAAAAAAATTAAAGAAGGCAAAGGATAAATGGAAATACATCCTGTGTTCATGAATTAGAAGGCTTAATATTGTTAAATGTTTATACTACACAATGTGATCCACAGAGTCAATGTAAATATGCCAAAATCTCAATGGCATATTTTATAGACATAGAAAAACCATTCATAACATTTATATAAAAACACAACAAGTCCTCATGTAGCCAAAGCTATTTAGAATAAGAAGAAAAGGCTGGAGACATAACTCCTGATTTCAAAATACAGTACAAAGCTATACTAATCAAAACACTGTGGTATTGGCATAGAAACAGACATATATACCAATAGAACAGGATAAGGAGACCGAAATAAATGCACACATGTATAGTCAACTGATCTTTGACATGGAGAATGAGAATACACAATGGAGAAAGGAGAGTCTCTTCAATAAATTATATTGGGAAAACTGAATATCCACATGCAAAAAGGATTAAGTTAGACTCTTATCTTACATCATAACACTCTCCCAAAAAAACAAAAGCAACTCACAATGGATTAAAGCCTATAGAGAAAAATCTTGACTTTGGCCTTGGTAATGCCTTCCTGGATGTGACATCAAAAACACAACCAACAAAAGTAAAAATATACCAGTGGGATTACATCAAGCCAAAAAGCTGCTGCACAGGAAAGGAAACAATCATCCTAATATAAAAACAACCTATGGAATAGGAAAAAGATTTTGACAACCATATATTTGATAAAGGATTAATATCCAAAATACATGAAGAACTCTTATAACTCATTAGCAGAAACCAACCAAGCAAATAACCTAATTAAAGATGGGCAAAGAACCTGAATAGACATTTCTCCAAAGAAGACAAATAAATGGCTAATGGTGATGCTTACCACTGGAAATCATCAGGGAAATATAAATCAAAACCACAATGAGATATCACAATATCAGTGCGAATAGCTTTTTTTTTAAAGATGATAAATGGTGGCAACAGATATAGAGAAAGGAGAACTCTTGTGTATTATTGGTTGGGATATATATTAGTAGAGCCATTATGAAAACAACATATGGCTTCTTCCAAATATTAAAAATAGAAATACCATGTGATTCAGTAATCCCATTTCTTGGTACTTATTGAAAAGAATTAACATATCCTGAAGGGTGTTTTCTAAACTGGTTCTATTCTTCCCGTCACTTTCAGGTACACCAACCAAACATAGGTTTGGTCTTTACACATAGTCCTATATTTCTCAGAGGCTTTGTTCATTCCTTTTCATTCTTTTTTCTCTAATCACATTTTCATACTTTATTTCATTATGTTCATCTTCAATCCCTGATATCCTTTCTTCCACTTGAGAAATTCAGCTACTGATACTTGTGTATCCTTCATGAAGTTCTCACGCTGTGCTTTTCAGCTCCATCAGGTCATTTATGTTCTACTCTAAACTGGTTACTCTAGTTAGCAATTTCTCTAATCTTTTGTTAAGGTTATTAGCTTCCTTGCATTGGGTTAAAACATGCTCCTTTAGCTCAGAGGAGTTTGTTATTACACACCTTTTGAAGCGTACTTCTGTCAATTCGTCAAACACATTCTCTGTCCAATTTTGTTCTCTTGCTGGTGAGGAGTTGTGATCCTTTGTAGGAGAAGAGGCATTCTGCTTTTTTGGAATTTTCAGCCTTTTTGTGCTGATTTTTTTTCTCATCTTTGTAGATTTATCTACATTTGGTCTGTGATGTTGGTGACCTTCAGATGGGATTTTTGAGTGGTCATCCTTTTTGTTGATGTTGATGCTATTTCTTTCTGTTTTTTAGTTTTTCTTCTATCAGTCAGGTCCCTCTGCTGCAAGTCTGCTGGAGTTTTCTGGAGGTCCACACCAGCACCTCTTTGCCTGGGTATCACCAGTGGAGGTTTCAGAACAGCAAAGATTGCTATCTGTTTCTTCCTCTGGAAGCTTCATCCCAGAGAGTCACCTGCCAAATGCCAGCCAGGGCTCTCCTTTATGAGGTGTTTGTTGACCCCTGCTGGGAGTCTCCCAATCAGGAAGCACGAGGGTCAGGGACCCACTTGAGGAGGCAGTCTGTGCCTTAGCAGTGTATGAGTGCAGTGCTGGAAGACCCATAACTCTCGTCACACATGGCAGGCAGGAATTTTTAAATCTGCTGAACATGTGCCTACAGCCACCCCTTCCCTGAGGTGCTATGTCCCAGGGAGATGGGAATTTGATATATAAGCCTTTGACTGGGGCTGCTGCCTTTGTCTCAGAGATACCTACCCAGAGAGGAGGAATCTAGAGAGGCAGTCTGGCTACAGCAGCTTTGCCAAGATGTGGTGGGTTCTGACTAGTTCAAACTTCCCAGTGAAAAAACATCCCCAACCTAGCAACACAGGCTGACATTCAAACTCAGAAAATACAGAGAACACCACAAAGGTATTCCTTGAGAAGAGCAACACCAAGACACATAATCATCAGATTCACCAAGGTTGAAATGAAGGAAAAAATGTTAAGGACAACCAGAGAGAAAGGTAGGGTCAGCTACTAAAGGAAGCCCATCAGGCTAACTGTGGATCTCTGCAGAAACCCTACAATCCAGAAAAGAGTGGAGGCCAATATTTAATAATCTTAGAAAAAAAATCCAACCAAGAATTTTATATTCAACAAAACTAAGCTTCAAAAACAAAGAAGAAATAAAATCCTTTACAGACAAACAAATGCTGAGATATTTCTTGTCATCACCAGACCTGCCTTACAAGACCTCCTAAAGGAAACATTAAATATGGAAAAGAAAAGACAAATTTTAAAGTACACCAACACTTTGAAGAAACTGCATTAACTAATGGGCAAAATAAACAGCTAGGATCAAAATGACAGGATGAAATTCACACATAACATTATGCCTGAATTAAAAGACACAGATTGGAAAAAGAGTCAAGACTCATCAGTGTGCTGTATTCAGCAGACCCATCTCACATTCAAAGACAAACATAGGCTCAAAATAATGTAGGAAGATATATCAAGCAAATGGAAAGCAAAAGAAAGCAGGGGTTGCAATCATAGGCACTGATAAAACAGGCTTTAAGCCAACAATGATCAAAAAATACAAAGATCATTACATAATAATAAAGCAATCAATGTAACAAGATGAGCTAACCATCCTAAATATATATCCATCCAATACAGAAGCACACAGGTTCATAAAGCAACTCCTTAGAAACCTAAAAAAAGACTTAGACTCCCACACAATAGGAGTGGGAGACTTTAAATCCCCACTGTCAATATTAGACAGATCAATGAGACAGAAAATTAACAAGGGTATTCAGGAATTGAACTCAGCTCTGGACCAAATGGACATAATAGACATCTACAGAACTCTCTACCCCAAATCAACAGAATATACATTCTTCTCAGCACTACATCACACATATTCTAAAATTAACCACATAATTGGAAGTAAAACACTCTTCAGCAAGTGCAAAAGAAAGAAATCATAACAAAAGTCTCTCAGATCACAGTGCAATCAAATTAGAACTCAGGATTAAGAAACTCACTCAAAACCACACAACTACATGGAAACTACACAACCTGCTTCTGAATTACTACCGGGTAAATAAAGAAATTAAGGCAAAAATAAGTTCTTTGAAAGCAATGAGAACAAAGACACAATGTACCAGAATAGCTGGGACACAGCTAAAACAGTGCTTAGAGGGAAATTTGTAGCACTAAATGCCCACAGAAGAAAGAGAGAAAAATCTAAAATCAACACCTTAACATCACAATTAAAAGAACTAGAGAAGCAAGAGCAAGCAAATTCAAATGCTAGCAGAACACAAGAAATAACTAAGATCAGAGCAGAACTGAAGGAGATTAAGACAGGAAAAACCCTTCGAAAATCAATAAATCCAGGAGCTGCTTTTTTGAAAAAATTAACAAAATAGACTTCTAGTAAGACAGAGAAGAAAAGAGGAAAGAATCAAATAGACACAATAAAAAACAATAAAGGGGAGATCACAACTGATCACACAGAAATACAAACTACCATCAGAGAATACTATAAACACCTCTACCCAAATAAACTAGAACATCTTAAAGAAATGGATAAAATCCTGGACACATGCACCCTCTCAAGACTAAACCAGGAAGAAGTCAAATCCCTGAATAGACCAATAATTTTCAAAATTGAGGCAGTAATTAATAGCCTACCAACCAAAAAAAGCCCAGGACCAGACAGATTTACAGCCAAATTCTACCAGAGGTATAAGGAGGAGATAGTAGCATTCCTTCTGAAACTATTCCAAGCAATAGAAAAAGAGGGACTCCTCCCTCACTCATTTTATGAGGCCAGCATCATCCTGATTTCAAAACCTGGCAGAGACACAAAAAAAGAAGAAAATTTCAGGCTAATAACCCAGATGAACATTGATACAAAAATCTTCAATAAAATACTGGCAAACAAAATCCAGCAACACACCAAAAAATTATCCACCACAATCAAGTTGGCTTCATCACTGCGATGTAGGTCTGGCTCAACATATGCAAATTAATAAAAGTAATTCATCAAATGAACAAAACGAATGACAAAAACCACCTGATTATCTCAATAGGTGCAGAAAAGGCCTTTGACAAAATGAAACACCCCTTCATGCTAAAAACTCTCAAGAAACTAGGTAGTGATAGAACATATCTCAAAATAATAAGAGCTATTTATGACAAACCCATAGCCAATATCATGTTGAATGGGCAAAAACTGGAAGCGTTCCTTTTGAAAACTGGCACAAAACAAGGATGCCCTCTCTCACCACTTCTATTCAACATAACATTGGAAGTTCTGACCAGGGCAATCAGGCAAAGGGAAGAAATAAATGGCATTCAAGTAGAAAGAAAGGAAGTCAACTTATTTCTGTTTGCAGATAACATGATTGTATATTTTGAAAACCCCATCATCTCAGCACAAAATCTCCTTAAGCTGATAAGCCACTTCAGCAAAGTCTCAGGATAAAAAATCAATGTGCAAAAATTACAAGCATTCCTGTACACCAATAACAGACAAACAGAGAGCCAAATCATAAGTGAAATCGAACTCACAATTCCTAAAAAGATAATAAAATATCTAGAAATATCACTTACAAGAGAAGTGAAGGACTTCTTTAAGGGGAACTACAAACCACTGCTCATGGAAATAAAAGAGGACACAAACAAATGGGAAAACATTCCATGCTCATAGATAGAATCAATATAATAAAAATGGCCATACTGCCCAAAGTAATTTGTAGATTCAATGCTATCCCCATTAAGCTATCATTGACTTTCTTCACAGAGTTAGAAAAAAACTACTTTAAATTTCATATAGAATTTTGAAAGAGCCTACATAGTTAAAACAATCCTAAGCAAAAAGAACAAAGCTGGAGGCATTACACTCTTACTTCAAACTATACTACAAGTCAACAGTAACCAAAACAGCATGGTACTGGTACCAAAACAGACCAGTGGAACAGAACAGAGGCCTCAGAAAAAATGCCACACATCTGATTTTTGACAAACCCGACAAAAACAAGCAATGGGGAAAAGATTCCCTATTTAATAAATGGTGTTGGGAAAACTGGCTAGCCATATGCAGAAAACAGAAACTGGTCCACTTCCTTATACCTTATACAAAAATTAACTCAAGACGGATTAAAGACTTAAATGTAAAGCCTAAAACTATAAAAACCTAGGAGAAAACGTAAGCAATATCATTCAGGACATAGGCATTGGCAAAGAATTCATAACTAAAACACCAAGAGCAATGGCAACAAAAGCCAAAATTGACAAATAGGATCTAATTAAACTAGAGAGCTTCTGCACAGCAAAATAAACTATCATCAGAGAGAACAGGCAACCTACAAAATGGGAGAAAATTGTTGCAATCTATCCATCTGACAAAGGCCTAATATCTAGAATCTACAAGTACTTAAACAAATTTACAAGAAAAAAATAACCCCACCAAAAATGGGCAAAAGATATGAACAGACAGTACTCAAAAGAAAACATTTTTGTGGCCAAGAAACATATGAAAAAAGCTGGTCATTACTGATCATTAGAGAAATGCAAATCAAAACCACAATGAGATACAATCTCACACCAGTTAGAATGGTGATCATTTAAAAAGTCAGGAAACAACAGATGCTGGAGAGGATGTAGAGAAATAGGAATGCCTTTACACCGTTGGTGGGAGTGTAAATTAGTTCAACCATTGTGGAAGACAGTGTGGCAATTTCTCAAGGATCTAGAACCAGAAATACCGTTTGACCCAATAATTCCATTACTGGGCACATACACAAAGGATTATAAATTATTCTACTGTGAAGACACATGCACACATATGTTTATTGTGGCACTGTTCACAATAGCAAAGACTTGAAACTAACCCAAATCCCATCAATGATAGACTGGATAAAGAATGTGTGGTACATGCACACCATGGAATACTATGCAGCCTTAAAAAAGGATGAGTTCAGGTAGTGGGGGATCATAAGATGGCCAAATAAGAGGCAGCTCTTGAAAGCAGCTCCCAGCAAGAGAGATGCAGAAGCTGAGTAGTCTCCACAATTCCAAACGAGGTACCAGGTTCAGTTTGTGTGTCTGGTTGGACAGTGTGTATAAATCAAATAGGGCAAGTTGAGGCAAGGTAGGGCACTGCCCCACCCAGGAGATGCATGCAACCGACTGGAGGACCAGGGGATCTCCCACCTCTGGGACTTCAGTTCAGATACAGCACTCCACCCAAGCCCTCTACAACCCACAGAACAGCAGATCTTTGCCAGGCTGAAAAGCCTCAGCAAGCTGCATGAACAGGGCAGAACAGCAACTTCGGCCAGCATAGATCTAGGCAGAAGTACTGGCTGATGTCAAAGCCAGAAAGCCAGCTGGATGGAGCCACCCACTCCCCAGAAAGAGGGGAACTGAAAACAGGGAAACAGCCCATATGGCAGGACAAGTCCCCCTTGCGCAAAGCCCAGCAAGCTAAAAAACTATCACTCCAGAGTTTCCTACCCAGAACATCAGTTAGAGAGTGACCAGGAATGATCGAGCTCAGCGAGGGGAAGGGAAGCTGCCATTGCAGAAGCCAGTCTAATTTTCCTGAGTAAATGAAAGACGCAGCATCTCCACTGAATCCATGGCAGCCCAGCAGTGCCTCTGCAGGCTGACAAAGGAAAGGCCACCTCCCCAAGCGGCTACCTGACAAAGCTGGATGGAGAACAAATTTGATCAATTGACAGAAGTAGGCTTCAGAAGGTGGGTAATAAGAAACTTCTCTGAGTTAAAGGAACATGTTCTATCCCAATGCAAAGAAACTAAAAACCTTCAAAAAAGGGTAGAAGAAATGCTAACTAGAATAGCCACTTCAGAGAAGAATATAAATGACTTGATGGAGCTGGAAAATACAGCACAAAAACTTTGAGAAGTATACACAAGTTTCAATAGCTGAATTTAACAAGCAGAAGAAAGGATATCAGAGACTGAAGATCAGCTCAATGAAATAAAATGAGAAGGCAAGAAAAGAGAACAAAGAGTGAAGAGAAATGAACAAAGACTTCAAGAAATATGGAATTATGTAAAAATACCTAATCTACACTTGATTGGTGTCCTGGAGATGATGGGGAGAATAAATCCAAACTGGAAAACACTCTTCTTGATATTATCCAGGAGAATTTCCCCAACCTAGCAAGGCAGACCAACATTCAAATACAGGAAATACAGAGAACATCACAATGATACTCCTCTAGAAGAGCAACCCCAAGACACATAATCATCAGATTCACCAGGGTTGAAATGAAGAAAAAAATACTAAGGGTAGCCAGAGAGAAAGGTTGGATCACACACAAAGGGAAGCACATCAGACTCACAGTGGATCTCTTGACAGAAACCCTACCAGCCAGAAGAGAGTAGGGGCCAATATTCAACATCCTTTAAGAAAAGAACTTTCAACCCAGAATTTCATATCCAGCCAAACTAACCTTTATAAGAGATGGAGAAATAAAATCCTTTACAGACAAGCAATTGCTGAGACATTTTGTCACTAGGAGACCTGCCCTACAAGAGCTCCTGAAGGAAGCACTAAACACAGAAAGGAAAACCCACTACCAGCCACTGCAAAAAAGAACCAAATGGTAAAGACCAATGACACAATGAAGAAATTATGCCAACCAAAGGGCAAAACAATCAACCAGTAATAAAATGGCAGGATCAAATTCACACATAACAATATTAACATTAAATGTAAATGGACTAAATGCCCCAATCAAAAGACACAGACTGGCAAATTGGATAAAAAGCCAAGAACCATCGATGTGTTGTATTCAGGAGACCCATCTCACGTGCAGACACACATAGACTCAAAATAAAGAGATGGAAGAAGATTTACCAAGCAAATGGAGAGCTAAAAAAAAGCAGGATTGGCAATCCTAGTCTCTGATAAAATGGACTTTAAACCAACAAAATCAAAAGAGACAAAGAAGGGTATTACATAATATTAAAAAGATCAATACAGCAAGAAGAGCTAACTATTCTAAATATATATGCACCCAATACAGGAGCACCAAGATACACAAAGCAAGTCCTTAATGACCTACAAAGAGACTTAGACTCCCTCACAATAATAGTGGGAGACTTCAACACTCCACCATCAATATTAGACAGATCAACGAGACAGAAAAACAACAAGGAAATCCAGGACTTGTATGCAGATCTGGACCAAGCAAACTTAATTGACATTTACAGAGCTCTCAACCCCAAATCCACAGAATATACATTCTTCTCAGCACCACATCACATTTACTCTAAAATCGACACATAATTGGAAGTAAATCACTCCTCAACAAATGAAAAAAATGGAAATCATAACAAACACTCTCTCAGACCACAGTGCTATCAAATTAAAACTCAGGATTAAGAAACTAACTCAAAACTGCACAACTTCATGGAAAATGAACAACTGGCTCCTGAATGTCAACTGGATAAACAATGAAATGAAGGCAGAAATAAAGATGTTCTTCAAAACCAATGAGAACAAAGACATGACATACCAGAATCTCTGGGAAACATTTAAAGCAGTGTCTAGAGGAAAATTCATAGCAATAAAGGCCCACCTGAGGAGCAAGGAAAGGTCTAAAATAGACACCCTATCATCAAAATTGAAAGAATTAGAGGAGCAAGAACAAAAAAACTCAAAAGCTAGCAGAAGACAAGAAATAACCAATCAAATCAGAACTGAAGAAGAGGTGCAAAAAACCCTTCAAAAAATAAATAAATCCAGGAGCTTGTATTTGAAAAGATCAACAAAATAGACTGCTAGCCAGGCTGATGAAAAAGAAAAGAGAGAAGAATCAAATAGATGCAATAAAAAACAAGGGGACATCACCACTGATTCCACAGAAATACAAACTACCATCAAAGATTACTACAAACAACTCTATGCACACAAACCAGTAAATCTGGAAGAAATAGTCAAATTCTTGGACACTTGCATTCTCCCAAGACTAAACCAAGAAGAAATTGAAACCCTGAATAGACCAATAACAATGGCTCAAGTTGAGGCAGCAATTAACAGCCTATCAACTTAAAAAAGCACAGGTCCAGTTGAGTTTACAGTCGAATTCTACCAGAAGTACAAAGAGGAGCTGGTACCATTCCTTCTGAAATTATTCCAAACAATACAAAAAAGGGAATCCTCCCCAACTCATTCTGAGACCAACATCATTCTAATACCAAAACTGGACAGAGACTCAACAAAAAAAGAAAACTTCAGGCCAATATCCATGAAAAATATCAACGCAAAAATCTTCAATAAAATACTGGCAAACAGAATGCAACAGCAGAACAAAAAGCTTATTCATCATGGTCAAGTAGGCTTCATCCCTGGGATGCAAGGCTGGTTCAACATACACAAGTCTTTAAGCATAATCCAGCACATAAACAGAACCAAAGACAAAACCACATGATTATTTTTACAGATGCAGAGAAGTCCTTCAACAAAATTCAACAG
>CAUYQU010081866.1:0-26238 GCA_963574635.1 Cheracebus regulus
GGTGCTGGTCACCATTTGTTTCCTCCCCCCTTCCCCCCCCCCCCCCCCCCTCCAACCCCCACCTTACCCATAAATGAGCTAACAAAGGAATCAGGTGATTCTGATGCATATCAACATTTTGGGCCCATGGCTTCAATTGCAGGAAACTTACAGTGGGGCTTCCCTGAGACTCCCAGGCCCCACCCTCTGTGTTCTGCCCCAGCTGGGCAGGGTTCTCTATGAGTGAACACATGGCTTCCTGGGATTTCACTTCACTGCTCATCTATGTTCCATTTTTTCTGTTCTTGTTTTCTGTAACTTGCATTAGGAGAACTTCTGGATTGATCCCCTAACTCCCCCTCCCCACATTTTCCATCTCACCTTCTCTTGGTTTAGGTATTTGTAAGCATGTTTGTTAAAAATGTTTATTGGAAACTTTTCTAGTACAAATATATTACATCCTTATTACAGAAAATTTGGAAAACATAAAAATGAAAAGTCAGGCAAAACAAAGCCCAGGATCTCACTACCCAAGACTGCTACAATATCTTCTCATGTGTCTCTTTCATTCTAGTCTATTTCCTTTTCTTTTTAGATTTCTCTCTCTGTGTGTGTGTGTGTGTGTGTGTGTGTGTGTTTTATCTAAGACATACATGTACATGGCTAAAACAAAATTGATGAATACCAAAAGGCTTATAAAGAAAAACATGAGGCCAGGTGCGGTGGCTCATGCCTGTAATCCCAGCACTTTGGGAGGCTGAGGTGGGTGGATCGCCTGAGGTTAGGAGTTCAAGACCAACCTGGTCAACATGGTGAAACCCTGTGTCTACTGAAAATACAAAACTAGCCAGGCATGGTGGCGGGCGCCTGTAATCCCAGTTACTTGGGAGATTGAGGCAGGAGAATTGCTTGAACCCAGGAGGCGGAGGTTGCACTAAGCTGAGATTGTGCCACTGCACTCCAGCCTGGGTGACAAAAGCAAGACTTTGTCTTAAAAAAAAGGAAAACATTAATCTCCTTTCCCATTTATCTCCTCATTCTGCTTCCCAGAAGTCCCCTTTCTAGAACACCATGGTTGTTTCTTCTGTATGTAGTCCATATTTCTAAATGATAGGCTTATATTATTATGTACTTAGTTATCCATGTCGGGTACAATGTTTTGGGTTTTTGGGCTCGCTTGTACCACTCCCTTCTCCTCTCTACCCTTCTCCACCTGCTGCGTCCTTCCAACATGGTGATATCGCAGCGGAGGGTTAGAGGATAGTCATGCCTCACTGCTGCCTGGCCAAATTGTACAGTATTTTACTTTTCCTGCAGGTAATGATTATATCATTTTTTCATTTTTTTCTTTTGTAGTTTTCTTTGGATCTACCACTGCAAAAGGATTTTTTTGTTCCTAAATACTTCAACAGATCTTTCCAACAAAAATATCTTGTGATGGTTTTTCCAAATGCTCGAACAGATCACACAACCTTCAGTCATGCTTCCCTGAGACTCCCGGGCCCCATCCTCTATGTTCCTTCCCAGCAGAGGCGGGGGTTCTTTGTGGGTGCACACGCAGCTTCCTGGGATTTCACTTCACTGCTCATCTATGTTCCATTTTTTTCTATAACTTGCATTAGACAGGAGACCTCCTGGATTGATCCCCTAACTCCCTCTCCCCACATTTTCCAACTCACCTTCTCTTGGCACAGCTTTCTGGAAGATTTTTTTTTTTTAATATTTCTTCCTTGCGATATAATCTGTAAGATTTTGTCAGCCTTATCTGACAAGTGTTCTTTAGATTTTTAAATTTCAGCTGCCACATTTTTTCTTTGTAAGAGTCCTTTCATTTGCCCTGTTTATTCTTATCTGTTCTGCTCCTTCAATGGTTCCCCCATCTCTCTCTCTCTCTCTCCACACACACACACACACACACACACACACACACACACACACACACGTGTGGATATATACATCTATGTGTATGTATGTATATATGCACATATAAACATGTACACATAGATGTACACACACATATGTGTGTGTGTATATGTTAATACCTTGCAGAAGCTTTGTTCTGTGCATTGATTGTATTTTTCTCTGTTTTTTTCTTATTGCTTTATTAATTTACTTATCAAATATTTATTGAGTTTCTTTTATGTGCCAGGTATTGTTCTAGTTGTTGGGGATATAAGAGTAAGATAAAGTTCTCTGTCCTTATGAAGGTTATATTCTAGTGAGGAAAAATAATAAGCAAATGAATTATATATTATGGCTATGAGTAAAAATTAGGCAGGCAAAAGTGTTTTCGTTTTTTTTTTTTTTGACCACTGTCAGAAAAGAAAGTGTTGTTTTCAATAAAGTGTTCAGAGAAGATGTCTGTCTCTGAGGCTTCTTTACTCCCATGTCTGCCACCTGGGCTGGGAGGATTCATGTGGCTTGGGCTTCCTCACAGTATGGCAGCTGGGATCTAAGAAGGAATGTTCTGAGAGCAAGGTTTACGCAGAACTAACTACAAGGCCTTTATGGATTAAAGGAGAGTCATGAAGGCTAACCCAGATTTAAGGGGAGGGGAACCAGTCTGTCTTTTTTGACGGAAGAGTGGTAAAGTCATATTGCCGAAAAATGTAGGTGGAAGTGTCTTGAATGTCTTTGAAAAATACAATGTGCCCCACATTGTAACACCCTCTATTCTGTTCAGCTGGTTGCTATTTCTCCACCCACTCTGTCTTCAAACATTTATTTTGAATATCTCTGAGTGCTGCTTTTGTTGTTATCCTTATGAGTGAATAAGTGAATAGCCTTTTATTATCCATTCACTGCCTAGTTGGGTTTGAAAAGAAGGGGATAGATGGGTGTCACCAGTTGGCTATTTTTGAGTAGTAGTCCAGATGATCTGCAGGGCAAGGTTGTTGAAAATTGGTATGAGAAAACAATGACAGAGCTTAGGAATGGCTGAAGTAAAATATTTTCTCTCTTTACCTTTTTACTGCTCTTGATTTATATCGGAAGAAATAAAGGCACACGGAGGTTAGGTAACTTTCCAAAACATCACTCAGCTAGCTGCAGAGCTGAGACTGCATTTGTATTTCAACTTGTGTTTTACAAATTATTTAGGATATATTGAAAGAAATCCAACAGAGCCCTGTGTGGTGGCTCAAGCTTATAATCCCAGCTACTTGGGAGGCTGAGGGGAGAGGATTGCTTGAGTCCAGGAGTTCAAGACAGACCAGCTTGAGTAACACAGGGAGACCCCATTTCTAAAAACAAAACAAAACAAAAAACAATCCAACAAACAACAATTTAAAAAACAAAAAAACTACCTAAAAAACAGCAGCCTATTTGGAGCTCAAAGAAATTTGGAAAGCTGAGTTAAAGTTAAACAACTTACTTTTTTTTTTTCTTTTTTTTGAGATGAGATGTCACTCTGTTGCCCAGGATAGCGTGCAGTGGCACAGTCTTGGCTCCCTGCAATGTCTGTCTCCCGAATTCAAGCAGTCCCCTCCCGACATGAGGCACATGGGACTAGAGGCACATGCCACCTCGCCCAGCTAATTTTTGTATTTTTAGTAGAGATGGGGTTTCACCATGTTGCCCAGGCTGGTCTTGAACTTCCAGGCTTAAGTGATCCACCCACCTTGGCCTCCCAAAGTGCTGGGATTATAGGTGTGAGCCTCCGGGCCTGGCCAACAACGCCTCTTTCCTTTTTTTTTGAGACGGAGTTTTGCTGCATTGCCAGGCTGGAGTGCAGTGGCATGATCTCAGCTCACTGTAACCTCCGCATCCTGGGTTCAAGCAATTCTCCTGCCTATTTTTTTTTTTTTTTTTTGAGACAGAGTCTCGCTCTGTCACGAGGTGCCAGGCTGGAGTGCAGTGGAGCAATCTTGGCTCACTGCAACCTCCGCCTCCTGGATTCAAGCAATACTCCTGCCTCAGCCTCCCGAGTAGCTGGGACTACAGGCGTGTGCCACCACGCCCAGATAACTTTTGTATTTTTAGTAGAGATGGGGTTTCACCATGTTGGCCAGGATGGTCTCAGTCTCTTGACCTTGTGATCCTCTCGCTTTTTAGTTTTTATTTTATAATTTTAAATTGAACTCTGCAATCCAGCTAGGCATGGAAGGGAACAAGGAAAACATGGAACCCAAAGGGAACTGCAGTGAGAGCACAAAGACTAGGATACTGCGAGCAAATGGGGTGGAGGGTGCTCTCCTGAACTACAGAAGAAATAATCTGGTGGTTAAGATAAAACACAAGTCAAACTTATTAGAGTTGTCAATAGTCAGCAGTGGTGATCTTCTTGCTGGTCTTGCATTCCTGGATCCAAAACGTCCATGGCCTCCACAATATTCATGCCTTCTTTCACCTTGCCAAAGACCACATGCTTGCTATGCAACCACTCAGTCTTTTTTTTTTTTTGAAACAGAGTCTTGCTCTGTCACCCAGGCTGGAGTGCAGTGGTGTGATCTCAGCTCACTGCAACCGCCACCTCCTGGGCTCCCTTGTTGGGCACCCCCTGCAGAGTAAGGACTGCTCCCTGGGCCAGGCTTCCCTGAGAGCCCCCGAGCTCAGCCAGCTGGGCTCTCAGGCCCTGTGCCTTCCTCAGGTCTTTCTTGCTGCAGCCTACTCCAGCCAGGCCCTCACCCCAGGGGCAGGCAACCCCTCCTGGCTTCTCCTGTAGGGCACCTCCCTGTCCCCCAAGCCCCCTGGAAATGGTGCTCCCCTGGCCCTGCCTCTGGGCCTTCCTGTCCCCTCAGCCATGTGGCACTCCTGGGCTCCTGACCTAGGCCATAGGGAGGTCTGGGGATTCTCCTGCCTCAGCCTCCCAAGTAGCTGGGACTACAGGTGTGCGCCACCACGCCCAGCTAATTTTTTGTATTTTTAGTAGAGATGGGGTTTCATCATGTTGGCCAGGCTGGTCTTCAACTCCTGACCTCAGGTGATCCTCCCACTTCAGCCTCCCAAAGTGCTGGGATTATAGCTGTGAGCCACTGTGCCTGGTCACATGCGACCACTTAGTCTTGGCAGTGTACTTGAAAAACTGGGAACCATTTGTGTTGGGTCCAGCATTTGCCATGGACAGGATGCCAGGACCTGTATGCCTCAGGATGAAGTTCTCCTCATCACATTTCTCCCTGTAGTTTTTATTTCACAAGCCATTATAGCTTATGAAGTCACCACTCTGATACATAAACCCTGGAATAATTTAGAGCAGGAACCCTTATAACCAAATCCTTTCTTTCCAGTGCTCAGAGCATGAAAGTTTTCTGCCATCTTTGGAAACTTGTCTGCAAACAGCTTGAAGGAGACGCAGCCCAGTGGCTTGCTGTTGAGGATGATGTTGAAGAACACAGTGGGGTTGATTACGGCTGGTAGTACGGGGCCCTGGTGACAGCAGCAGTGTCTGCAAAGCACAATTTTCGTTACACAGACTTTTCGGAGGCCTTTTTTTTTGAGACAGGGTCTCTCTTAGTTGCCCAGACTGGAGTGCAGTGGCAGCGTGACCACACTCATTGCAGCCTCAACCTCCCGGGCTCAAGTGATTCTCCCACCTCAGCCTCTCAAGTCACTGGGACTACAAGCATGTGACAGCTAATTTTTGTATTTTTTTTTTGTAGAGACAGGGGTCTGTCTGTGTTGCCCAGGCTGGTCTCCAACTCCTGGGATCAAGTGATCCTCCTACCTTGGCCTCCCAAAGTGCTGGGATTACAGGTGTGCATGGCCTTCTGAGTCTTCATTGTGCTAGGGTAGCAGGGTTTGTGTTTCCAAGCTCACATGACCACTTTTGTGGGGTGTCTCATGTAGACCGTAATTATTTAAATGCATTCACAAGTGGCTCTCAGAGTGTCTGGGTCACGCTTCCCTTTCCAATCTTGTAATTATATCACCAACAGAGATCTGTGTAGCATGTAGATGGTCAGTGCTTTCATGGGATTGAAAGAGTTTGCATACTTGGTTACTGATGTTTTCACATACCTCTTTTTAGTAACCGGACGGGCTCATTCAGGCAGGCAATTTGAGAGCTTTTCATTCATGCCTAAAGGGCCAAAGAAAGGAGGCTCTTCAACATTGAATTTGCTTTTTCAGCATTCCAAGATTCACTGCTCATTGGTGGCCGACTTGAGAAGTTGTTTTGCTATTGATGACTATAGTTTAAGGAGACATTTATTTTCAATCTTTTGCTCATTCAAGGGCATTTCACTTTTGGCCACCAGATGGCAGAGCATGGTCGTGCTTTGCCGCTTGGGTTTTCTCTGCGGTGGGTTTGTGCTGCGCTGGCACAGGAGTAGCTGAAGCTGCGAGCTTCTGAGGAGCTGCTGTGTTCTAGAAACACATAGGACGGTCGATTCTACCTTGTTTTAATGATGCCTGGACTTACTATGTCAGTTCTTAGGAGAGTATAACTGAGCCAGAAACAGGACTTTTATAAAAAGTACTTCATTTTTCCTGAATGAGTTGTCAGCTGCTGCTGTTGACTTGCTGACATTTGTTGTTTTAAGTTCAGTTTTCTGATTGCATAACAAGTACATTTTTCTTTCTTTTTAGTTGGAAAGAGTCAAATTTTATTTTTATTTTTAGGGACAGGGTCTCGTTGTGTTGCCCAGGCAGTGGCGTGATCATAGCTCATTGTAATCTCAGCCTCCTGGGCTCAGACACAATCCTCCCAAGTAGCTGGGACTACAGATGTGCACCACCACTGCTGGCTAATTTTTGAAAAATCTGTTAGATTTAAAACTCCTTCCATTCAGATTGCTCACTTTGATACTGTGCAAAGCCCCAAAGGGCCTGGAAACACCTCTACCTTTTAAATTTGGATCTCAAGAAGAAGGATGTGATTTAAGATCTGTATGGATGCAGGATGGTTTCTGCTTTTCCAGGCTAAGGCAAGATCCTTTTTTGTGAAGGAGATGAGGATGAAGATAGAAATAAGATTCATGAGAGACGGAGCCCCGAAGGAAGGATGAGGGCCAGGACAGCAAACAGTGATCTCCCCTGGGTGTTTGGCTGGGCAACTTACGATTATGGACCTGTCAGGAGGCAGGGAGTTCTATGGAGCCTGACCTCCCTAACATTTTTTTTTTTTTTTAAGGCAGAGTCCCACTCTGTCACCCAAGCTAGAGTACAGTGGCGTGAACATGGCTCACCGCAGTCTCAACCACCTGGGCTCAGGTGATCCTCCCACCTCAGCTTCCTGAGTAGCTGGTACTACAGATGTGAGTGAATCACCATGCTCAGCTAGTTTTTTGTAGAGATGGGGTTTTGCCATATTGCCCAGGCTGGTCTTGAACTCCTGAGCTCAAGCGATCCTCCCACCCCAGCTTCCCTAAGTGCTGGGATTACAGGCGTGAGCCACTGTGCCCGGCCTCTAAAACCCTTTGAAATGAGGAAATTTCTTTTTTCTTTTTTCATTTTAACCAGCGCAAGGAGGCTGAAGAAATGAAGAACATTTTAGTAACAGTCTGTTTGCAGCTGGTTTGGCAGGCATTCACATCCAACAGGTTCTTGAGGATTGGAAATGGGAAGACAAACGAAGGAAGAGCAAATCTTCATTTCTTCTCACCATCCTTCCATCCTCTGTGCCCAGCACGGGGATTTGGGTGAAGACTGCCCTCTTTTTCTCTCTATCCACATGTGGAGATTCTAGCACACTGCAGTTCATTAGGTGCTCTGTGTCGGCGGCTGGAAGGTGAGAGGAGTGCCTGCTCACTGCCTCCTGCCATGTCCCCTCTTAACCTCTGAAGAACGGCCGGTGGGGATGAATCAACATGTAAGGAGCCCTGGCTTGGGCCCCAGCAGGCACGCCACTGAGCGTGTTACTCTGGGAAAGAACGGGGCGGCCAGGGCTGTCCATGGTGCGATGGTCTGTGTCGTTGTGGTTTGAATCCGGGGCAGGGTTTCCAGCATCTGCTCCTTCCGGCAGCTGGAAGTGGCTCTTCCCTGCCAGGATGACGCTCCAAGGACCCACTGCCACCTCCTGCAGCCAGCCTGCCCTCAGCCAGCAGCTTGTCTTTGGCTTCCCCGTCTCACAAGTTTCCATTCTCCTGGGAGCCACAAAGAAGCCACATCCCATAACTCAGGAGCTGTGCTGTGTTCTCAGTGGGAACACAGCCGTCCCCACTGCAGTCAGGGGCCAAGGGCTCGTGAGAGCATCTTGTTTAGTATGAGCCCTGGTTGAGACGTTGGAAGGATGGACGAGATGCCCTTTCCCAAGGTCTCTTCCTTTCCTATCATTCTAAATTTCTGCTGTGTTTTGAGACCCTTGAATTGTCGAGGTCACAAAACTGAAAAACATGACAATTATTTATTGTCACTATTGCCATCTGTCTGATTCTCTGCGGGCACCCAAGGCCCCTCATCAATCTCTATGAACATCAAACAGATTTCCACTGTTTAAGAAAAAAGAAATGCTTTCATGAAAGATTATAAAAAGATTCAACTGGTGGGAGCCACCTCGTTGGGACCCAGCACCATCAAGGGGACCGGCCTAAAGCAAGCTGTCCCCAAAAGCCCATCGGGGTGAGCGCTGAGCTTGAGCGTGGCTCCCGCGAAGGGCGGGGCTTGTCTTTGTGTTGACCTGCCAGCTTTGCCTTCTGACACCTTGTCTTGTCCTGCAAGACACCCTGGTTATACTTCTCCCAATATCAGAGACTGTAAAAGCCTAGTTGAAAAGAATCATAATAAAAATCTATAAGCACTGGGCTTTCATGTATGTCACTTTTATTGAATTCCCTTTAGTATAAAAGTAGCCTATTTTGTAGTATTCAGTGCAATGCCTATCTGCAGATAAAATACACTGAGTGAGGGCTGAGAGGCAGAGGCTGATAGGAAGAGAACAGGCCAAGCTGGGTGGAAGTGGAGGCATAATCACATTCCAAGTCAACACTGCTCCCAAATCTCTTTCTTTTCTTTCCTTTTTTTTTTTTTTTTTTGAGACGGAGTTTTGTTCTTGTTGCCCAGGCTGGAGTAAAATGGCACCATCTGGGCTCATCACAACCTCCGCCTCCTGGGTTCAAGCGATTCTCCTGCCTCAGCCTCCCAAGTAGCTGGGATTACAGGCACAAGCCACCACATCTGGCTAATTTTCTTGTATTTTTAGTAGAGGCAGGATTTCTCCATGTTGGTCAGGCTGGTCTCAAACTCCTGACCTCAGGTGATCTGCCTGCCTTGGCCTCCCAAAGTGCTGGGATTATAGGTGTGAGCCACCTCGCCCTGCCTGCATTTCCTTTTGTGTTTCCTTTTTGCATTTATGTTTTTCTATAGGTTGGAGTGATTTTTTGATCTAGCTGAAGGGCATCTTCTACATTTGAGTTTGTTTTTTGGAGTCACCTTGGGTTAATGATCAAGTAAATGACAAGAAAAGGCCATAGAACTAACAGAGCATCAAACAGCTTTGTTTGGTGCTTTCGGACAAAACCCTCATTTCCTCCTAGTTTTATTCAGAAATCTAGGTGTGGAATCCAATTGTGCCTGCATGTCAGCTCATAACCTATTTTCAGTGTGACTTCCTGTGCTATCTCAGTGGGAAGAGACTTCACAGTAGTTGCTTCATCTCCCAGTCCGACTTCCTCATGTCTCTCGTCTTCCTCTTCTCCAGCACCGTATCTACTATTGGCATAGCTGTGGTTGCCTTGGGTGCCAGGAGGTGCTTCACTGTGTCACTCGGGATTAGTGACAAGCGTGGCCGTGGGTGTCTGTGAGTCACTCTGCAGGCTGGATGTGGACTGCCACATCCACTCCCTCACATCCACTCCCACCAGGCCAGGCGTGGGCCTCATCCTGCCAGGGAGGGCGGGAGCATGTGATGCAGTTGGGGATGGGGAGGTCACCCTGCCCCACCTTCAGGACCAGGACCCAGCAGGACACCTAAGCACCCAGCGCTGGGTATGCGGACCAGATTTTCTCTTCTTTCCCATGGCCCCGGCTTGCATGTCTACATTTGGGGAACCGGCTCTCCTAGAATGTGACATGCAGTCACGAGAGCTGGTGGGTAGGAAGGGGCTAGCCCAGTACCTGGCAGAGGGAGGGATGCGGCACAAACATGCCAGCCGGTGATTTCTGATTTCCGGCCCAAACAGCCTGCCCTCTGTGGTCTCTCTCTCTCTCTCTCACAGTCTCTGTGTGTGTGTGTGTGTGTGTGTGTGTGTGTGTGTGTGTGTGTGTGTTTTAAGACAGTCTCACTCTGTCGCCCAGGCTGGAGTGCAGTGGTGTGATCTCTGCTCACTGCAGCCTCCACCTCCTGAGTTCAAGCAGTTCTCTTGCCTCAGCCTCCTGAGCAGTTGGGATTACAGGTACCTACCACCGTGCTCAGCTAATTTTTGTATTTTTAGTAGAGACACGGTTTCATTATGTTGGTCAGGCTGGTCTTGAACTCCTGGCCTCAAGTGATCCACTTGCCTCAGCCTCCCAAAGTGCTGGGATTACAGGTGTCAGCCACTGTGCCCAGCCCACCAGGCCTGTTTTACGGATGGAGAAGTGGAGGTAGGGTATTTCTTGAGGTCCTAGGGTTTGGCGGTGGTTAACTCAGGGCCTAGGTTTGCCTTAGCAGTCACACCTGCAGGGACTTGGGATGGTGCTGTGAAGTACATCTTTCCCTGCGACAAAACTGCATATGCTTGGCTACTCTTGGGCAAGGATTTGTTTGCTTTTTGCCACCGGGGCCCCTTCTGGGCTGACTCTGACCCCCCCTTGCAGAAAGGGCTGGCTGGTTTTGACAACTGGTATCTACTGCCTGCTCTTACCTCTCACTGGTAAGGTGAGCCTGGACTGGGGTGCGATGGGATCTCAAAGCTGAGCTCGAAGGCATTGGTGTGCTCACCTTTGCAGGGTTGGATGCCATTTTTCACTCCCAGAACGACGTGTCAAGTGTGTCAAACCGTCTTTATGGGGCTTCCCTAAATTTGATATTTTGGTACAACCTGTTTCCAGTGCTGAAAAACTACATTTTTTTCTACATTACTTCATTATCATTTAGGAAATTGCCTGTTCTCAATTATGCTGACAACTCAGGAGCTCATAGTCTTAGATTTTCTGTTTAAATCACCATCTAGGGCTTTGAAAACATGTTAAATTTTTCAGGATATCTGTACAATAGCGCTTTGTCTTTTTCTTTCCCTGCACCTTGTAACTTTTCAAGATGTGGTGTTATCTTTCTCGTGAAAACTGGAATTTATTGCAAAGAGACTCTGTTGGTTACTTCATTTTGCCTAAGCCAAGCCCCAGCCCTTTTCAGAGGAAAAGACTGTACAGTGAATGGTGGAAAGGAAAGGGAAAACCCAAGGAGCATT
The DNA here is from genome assembly GCA_963574635.1 of Cheracebus regulus. Lineage (NCBI taxonomy): Eukaryota > Metazoa > Chordata > Mammalia > Primates > Pitheciidae > Cheracebus > Cheracebus regulus. The sequence continues at coordinate 11,247 of CAUYQU010081866.1, forward strand.
ACTTTCTGGCTAGCTTTTTTTATTTTTATTTTTTTGAGAAAGAGTCTCACTCTGTCACCCAGGCTGGAGTACAGTGGTGCAATCTCAGCTCACTGCAACCTCTGCTTCCCAAGTTCAAGTGATTCTTCTGCCTCAGCCTCCTGAGTAATTGGAATTACAGATGTGCTCCACCATGCCTGGCTAATTTTTGTGTTTTTAGTAGAGACAGGGTTTTGCCATGTTGGCCAGGCTGGTCTCGAACTCCTGGCCTTAAGTGATCCACCTTCCTTGGCCTCTCAAAGTGATGGGATTACAGGCATGAGCCACTGCGTCTGGCCCTTGATTTGACTTGATTGATCACTACAGACTTACAATCTCCTTCCTCCTAAATGTGTCAAAATATTGCTTAAAATACTTTTTAGGGTTAAAAAACTTTTTTTTTTTTTGAGACAAAGTCTTGCTCTGTAGCCCAGGCTGGAGTGCAGTGGCATGATCTCAGCTCACTGCAACTTCCTCTTCCTGGTTCCAGTTCAAGCAATTCCCCTGCCACAAATTAGGGTTTGAAGATGTCAGGAGGGCAGTGCCTCCTGGTCTGAGGGGATTAGTGTCTTTTTAAGAAGAGACACCAGAGAGCTCAGTCTCTCTCTTACTTGCATTCTCTAATATCTAATAAAAACCATGCTGATCTTAAATGTCCAGACTCCAGAGGTGTGAAAAACACGTCTGTTGTTTTCACCCGCCAGCCTGTGGTGTTTTGTGACAGCAGCTGGGCAGACCAACACAGGTGGCAACAGCAAACTCACAGTGGCAGAGGGAAGACTGGGTCCAGGCCAACTCCCTGGAGTCCAGAGCTCTTTTCACACTCATGCACCCCCTCCGCCCTTGCTCTGAATACATGTGCAAATGTCAGAAAACCCTCTTTTCCCTTTTCCTTCCAAGTTCTGTGATAGAATTTATTACGAAAATTTTCAGGCAGATAGGAAAAAGCATCCTTGGGAAGTTTTCATATTTTAAAGCATCTCTGGAAAAGTTTCTTGTAAAGCCCTGGCTCTTAGAGCCAGGCCAGCAATCTTTGATATGCAAATATAGACCATTGGAAACTGGGTCCACCCAAACGTGGCGATTCCCACCCTCTTCTTCTTGCCCTTGCCCTACATGTGCCTGGCAACATGGCTGCCTCCACATATCCCCATGTATGTAGAACATCATGGCACCTTACATTTGCATATTAAAAGAACAGGGTGGGAGGGCCAGCTTTTTTGCAGGCTATGTAAATAACATGTCTAGTCAAACCAATCCCCTGAGCCCTATGCAAATCAGACCCCCTTTCCTCCAGCCTCTGTATATATAGCTGGCTGGTACCTGTGGCAGGTGGGATTTCCTCTCTGGGCTTTGGAGCCCCCTTCTCTCTGTCTCTGTGCAGGGGAGTTGCTTCTTTCTGCCTTCTCTTTTCTTTCTTGCCTATTAAGCTCTCAGCTCCTTAAAACCACTCCACATGTGTCCATGTCGTTTTATCTAATTCAACTAGAGATGAAGAATCTGGCATTCCCCCACTCATCGGAGCCATATCAGTTCTTCATTTGGTGCCCTCTCCTTGCCCACGGGCTCTGGGCAAAGGAGACTGGGCTCCTTGACACCGACCTGCCATCTGTATGCTGGGCCTGTGCTCTCCGCACAGATGGAGGCCTGGCTTCCTACCTTCTGATCATCTCCTCATTGCCAAGCCTAACAAACCCTCCCAGGCTACTGCATTTCTCCTTTTCAACTCCAAATCGTCTTTTCTTTCCTTTGTCCATTTCAAATGACAACCTTAAAGGAAAAGGAAGAGTTTGAGATGTAGTCAGGGTACTTTCTGATTTCATTCTGTAATAAGTAGATATAATTTTTTGGGCAATTCCTACTTAAACAGAATTAAAACTGATGCTGGAGAATGGAAGTAATTTGATAGAAACAGGTTAAGAATGGTCAGAACAAAGGACTCCTTGAGTATCTAGTTTTAAGCTTTGGACGTCACATTATAATTAGTGTTTACTTAGCGTTCATAAAAAAGGAAGAGAGGATTTGATCCCTGAGTTCCAATAAAGAGGTCTCCTCTACAGCCAAAAAGTATACTAACCCTAGTTAGAACCCACTTAAAAAAAATTCATTTCCATATTGTACTATTAAGATTATGCATAGGCTAGTCACGGTGGCTCATGCCTGTAATCCCAGCACTTTGGGAGGCTGATGCGGATGGATCAACTGAGGTCAGGAGTTTGAGACTAGCCCGGCCAGCATGATGAACCCTGTCTCTGCTAAAAATAAAAAAATTAACCGGGTGGCTGGCTCCTATAATTCCAGCTACTCAGGAGGCTGAGGCAGGAGAATCGCTTGAACCCAGGAGGCAGAAGTTGCAGTGAGCTGAGATTGTGCCACTGTTCTCCAGCCTGGACGACAGAGTGAGACTCCGTCTCAAAAAAAAAAAAAAAAGATTATGCATCAAGGTTTACAATTAGGAAACTGTAGAATCATATTTGTTTCATTATCCAATATTTATTAAATGTTGACCTATATACTTTAAAAATATTAAAATGAAGTAAGCGGAATGAAAGAGTAAAGTAACTAAATCTTCTGCCCATGGATTTAAGGGCCACTTGAGGTTTGCTTCGGAGGGTGCAGTTGGGAGGGGAGGATGATCAATGTGAGGTACCAGAAAAGTGGAAGGTCAAAAGCTTGTTAGTGTCATTTATCCCACTCTTCCCCAAAAGCGTTTATGATGAATTATGTAGTTTTCTCTTTGGAGTGGACGTAAGAATTGGTAACCAAGAAGAAGCAAATGGTTGGAAATAAAGGTGAGGGTTAGGATCGTTGCTGGTGGGGCTGTGCTATTCAGACTCTCAGATGAAAGCGCTTTCACCCACCCCATTCCTTTAATCACCTTCACCGCCCATCATGAAGGGGTGGAATCTTTCCTGGGACAGGGTGAGGAGGGGTCTCCTAGAAGCATCAGAATAATGTCAACAGAAAACTCTTTCATGCATTCAGCTCACTTGGGTAAGAACTGCTGGGCTCCACCGTTGATGAACCTGACCTTAGACACAGTAATAGGGCAACAGCTGTTCAAGCAGGAGTATCTAAACCTGTCTATGAAATTTGTGTATCTCTTCAAACATGAGAAATAATACAATGATTTAGTCACACAGGGAATCCATTAGGCTTGGCAATTTGATTTCTACTTCCTTAAGATCTTTTCTTGAGGGGTTGGGGGCAGGGATGTCTTCATAGTTAGCATAATAGATCTGATTAGATTCCCCAGGGATTCCTGACTCGTTCTTTGGGCGATTTTAAGAATGTGATTTTTTTTTTTAATGTCAGTCTTGTCTGAAAAGAAAATAGGTTATGAGCTTCGATCACTCATCCTTTCAGATTAACATTGAAATGCTAGAGGTTGGAGTTCTGTCAAATGGGGCAGCAGAAAATACGGTTATCTCCAAACAGGGGAAGTACAGATTAACAAATTTCATATCCAATAATATTTATCGAGCCCTTTGCTTTGTTAAACTGAAAATTCTCCATTCTGAGTCAGTGAGTGTTCAAAGCTTCACAGAATAAATCTGTATTAAATGAAAAATAAATCAATTGTCACGGTCGTATAGCCCAGAAAATTTACAGCTGAAGTAAGACAGAGAAAAGTGACCCCCGCCTTCCTCTTTCCCTCTGGCCTCCACCATCACTTCACACCTATCGGCAAGGCAAGTCGCCCGGGCACACACAAGTAAGCTCAGGATTACTTCGGCTCTTAGGAAAAAGGCTGCAATGAGCCCACCATTAACTTTGTTTGTTTCATTTTATCAGCAGCAGTTCCAACGTGGAGAGTTAGAGCTGGAAGCTCTGTGATTTCATCCAGCTATTGCCTGGGTTAGCTGTGCTGCCTTTCTTTCAAAAATCTTTTAGGAACACAAGAAAATCAGACAATTGTATTTATTTTTAAGTGATTTGATTAATTCCATTTAAAGCTTAAAAGAAGAGATTTTGGGGAATTTTTGGCAGCACTATCATTCACATTTCAAAGAGAAAAAAAAGATTATTTCCTATTCTAAAGTATAGGGTGGGGGGCCTTTTATTTTAATAGCCAAAAAATTGTCTTACTGAAGAATGAAAGAATTTTGCTATCAAGGTTCGCAAGGTGTGGGGAGTAGGACACCAACGTAGGGGCTAGACACTGTACCTTGGACCAGGAGTGATCCCACAGGCACATCCACTTTTCTCCAGTCTTCCCAACTAGAGCTCTTGGGGTTTGGCTCTTTGAGGTTCCTTCTAGCTTTACTGTTATGTAATGGCCCTGTTTCTACATTCAGTAGCTGAGATAGCAACTAATTCTAGAAGGAAGTTGGAGATAGTGCAAGCTCCTTATTTTTTGAGACGGAGTCTTACTCTGTCACCCAGACTGGAGTGCAGTGGTGTGATCTTGGCTCACTGCAACCTCCACATCCCAGGTTCAAGCAATTCTCCTGCCTCAGCTTCCCAAGTAGCTGGGATCATAGGCGTGTTCCGCCACACCTGGCTAAGTTTTGTATTTTTAGTAGAACCAGGTTTTGCCATGTTGGCCAGGCTGGTCTCAAATTCTTGGCCTCAAGCGATCCACCCGCCTTGGCCTCCCAAAATGCTGGGATTACAGGCATGAGCCACCACTCCCAGCCACCAGTGCAAGCTTCTGATGCAGAACCGGGTCCTGCATAAGTCTCAGTGCCCCAGGCGCTTTCCTCTCTGGGTGCAGGCCCCCTCCTAGGTGTATATCTAGAAGAATGTTCCAACCTCATAGGAGCTTGAGGGCTTTGCCTTAGGAGACAGCTCTTCCCTTTTGAAACTTGTGGGTCCCACAAAACTTCAGTAATTTGAGGTAACAGTATAATCTTTGGACTAGAAAAATTGGGCCTAAGAATGTTAATGCTCATCCTGTCTTCATGGCTGTGTGTTTTCAAACCAAATCAATAGGGGAACAAGAATTTTCAAACCCATTGGGGGAGTTTTGGGGCAATATGAGTTTCTTCTTTTTTCCTTTCTTTCTACAATGAAGTAGTCTAACTGCTAGTGACATACTAATCCAAAGAAAGGCCTTAAGCTCTAAACCGCACTTCTAGTAGCAACAGATCTTGTAAAATTTCTGTTTGGCATTAGCATGTACAATACAGTAGAAGTGCTCTTATTTATTTTTGGAGATGGAGTTTCGTTCTTGTCACCCAGGCTAGAGTGCAATGGCACGATCTCAGCTCACTGCAACCTCCACCTCCCAGCTTTAAGCCATCCCAAGTAGTTGTGATTATAGGTGCCCGCCACTATGCTTGGCTAATTTTTGTATTTTACAATTTAATTGACATTATTTTGAAATCACAGACAAAATTCAAGATGTAGTGGTCACTGCCAGCCATAGGCCTATTAATTAGCTCTTCCTGGTGGCACAACTGATCAACTGCAAATCCTTGACGTTTTTAGCCTCAAACCACTAAAGGACTCTGAGGAAGGAATATGAGTCTTGACTGTTGTTGGAAAACACGCCCTTGACACCTTCTACTAAGATCAAGGACATGACAGCAAGAAAATTCTTGCTGAATGGGTTTCTCAGGGGCTAGAGATAATTCTTGGAAACAATTGTGGAGCCCTCTTTTGAGAAATGCTGAATTGCCATGGGTTTCTCAGGGGCTAGAGAGAATTCTTGGAAACAATTGTGGAGCCCTCTTTTGAGAAATGCTGAATTGCCATCACCCTTGGTGGTTCAGGGGAGGATATCAAGTTGAAAGGCCTCTGTGACTCCAGAAGGAAAATGATGTATGGTAGGGTTGGAGAGAATTTTTCTTCCCCCTATGAATTTTCCCTCCCCTGCTGAAATGAACTGATGATAGATTAACAGGAGGAGAGGCATACACATTTATTCACATGGGTAGGAGTGGGAGTCATACAAACTATGAGACTCAAAGAAGGGCCATATGGCTGAAGCCTAAATAGCACCCTTTTCATAGAGGAGAAGGAGATAGGGTAATGGAGGCGATTTTGAGGATTAGTAAATGATCTTCAGCCCCTAAACAGACAGTGACAAATTTCCTCTGAGCTCTAGGGGAGGTGGTGACAAATTGTGGGAATCTGAGGGATGAAACTTCACTGTCAACAAAGGTTGTCTTGTTATGCAGATAGTTTCACAGGTAATCTCTGGGAGCTGCCCTTAGAAGAACAGAGGAAAAGTCTATCTGGGCCTGGCGATAACTTTCAGTTTTTTCTCTTCTCTGCTGTCTCCTGGTTATTTGACTAGATTCCTAGGAAGAGGTTTTAAGACAATTGCATTTCTTCTGAAAGAAGTTTCCTCAGTCAGATAAGGACATTCCAGAGAGAGCCCCCTCCTTGTGCTAGGGGAGAGGGGTGTGACAAGAAACAAGAGAAGTTTAGAAAGTCTGTAACATATATATGAGTTATATATGTTACATGTATATTATGTTATATATGTGTTACGCACAGACTGATTTATCACAAAAACATTTTCTTTGTCTAAAACAATTCTTTTCGGAAGTATAAAATAAAAATTTTAAGTGATAAGAAATCTTTGATTATAGTTTTGGCTGCAGTTATTCATTCTTGGTGATATGCATAAAATAATGTACATTTTAAAATCAGTGTTCTCTCAGATTTGATGAAATACGGTAAGCATATATCTTTTTTCTCCAATCTTTTGATGTGAGAGCAATTTTCTTTGAACATTGGTTGGCATTCTCCATTGTCTTTCTTGCTTCTTCTGTAATTTGCAAGTGCAATTTCGTTAAAGTAAGAACTTAAAGATGGCAAAGAAGAGCAGATTTCAGAAATACTTGGGAGGTAAGATTGGCAGACTCATCTATTAATTAGATGTGTTGGGTGAAACAGGGAAGGAAATATGGATGGCTCCCAGGTTTCCGATCACAAGCATTGGCAAATTATAACCCCAGGGCCAAATCTGGGTAACTACCTTGTATTAGTTCATTCAGGCTGCTGTAACAAAAGACTATAGATTGGGTCGCTTATAAACAACAGAAATTTATTCCTCATAGTTCTGGAGGCTGGGAAGTCTGAGATGAAGACACTCATGGATTCCGTTCCTGGTAAAGGCCTGCTTCCTGGTTCATAGATCGTGCCTTCTTGCTGTGTCCTCATATGATAGAAGGGATGAGGGATCTCTTTTAATAGGGACACTAATCCAACCCTCATGACCCAATCACCCCCCAAAGGCCCTACCTCCTAACACCTTCACCTTGGGGGTTAAGATTTCAACATAGGAATTTTGGGAGGACATAACATTCAGCCCATCTCACACCTGCTTTTGCACATGAAATTTTATTGGATCACTAGTATACCATTCATTTATGTGTTTTCTATCATCGCTTTCACACTACTGTTACTGGAAAGGGGTCCTGATCCAAACCCCAAGAGAGGGTTTTTGGATCTTGCCCAAGAAAGAATTCAGGGTGAGTCCACAGAGTAAAGTGAAAGCAAGTTTATTAGAGAAGTAAAGAAATTAAAGATTTGCTCACTCCTGTAATCCCAGCACTTTGAGGGGCTGAGGTGGTTGGATCGCTTGAGCTTAGGAGTTCAAGACCAATCTGGGCAACAAGGGGAAACTCTGTGTCTACTAAAACCACAAAACTTAGCTGGGCATGGTGGCGAGCACCTGTATCTCAGCTACTCAGGAGGCTGGGGCAGGAGGATTGCTTGAGCCTGGGAGGTGGAGGTTGCAGTGAGCCACTGTCACCACACTTTAGCCGGGGAGTTAGGCCTTGTCTCAAAAACTAAACAAAACAAAAATAAAAGCCCAGAAAACAAAAGAATGGCTACTGCATAGACAAGCAGCCTCGAGAGCTGCTGTTGGCGATTTTTATGGTTATTTCTTGATTATATGCCAAACATGGGGTGGATTATTCATGAGTTTTCCACAAAGAGGCAAGCAGTTTCCAGAACTGAGGGTTCTTCCTCTTTTTAGAGTATATAGGGACATTGTCATGGCATTTGTAAACTGTCATGACTCTGGTGGGAGTATCTTTTAGCATGCTAATGTATTATAATTGACATATGAGTAGCGAAGATCATGAGAGATCACTCTCATCACTATCTTGGTTTTGGTGGGATTTGGCCAACATCTTTATGCACTCTGTTTTATCAGCAAGGCCTTTGTGATTCATATCTTGTGGAGTTGCTCTGGTTTGAACACCTCTGACACTGAGGCAGGAGAATAGGGTCTGGAGGCAGGGAACCTAGGGCCAATTCACGCTGACTTCCTAGAACTTAATCAAAAGGAAAATCCCAACTTTCCACACCCAAGTAATAAAAGGACCAGAGGCTACTCCCTTTGTAAGCACCACCACCCTTGGCCCCACCATTTTCTGTTGGCAGATGATAAATTGAAGGTACCTCTGACTGGTCCTCTCCTGCAACCAATCAGGCTGGTTGCAGGGCCAAGTCTTTATTTGCACAGGAGTATAACTTTGCATAGGGTGTAACTTTATAACTTTGCTTCAGTCTCTAATTGGTCCCTTCCTGCAACCAATCAGACTGATCATGGGCCATTACTTCATTTAGATAGGGTATACACCAAGTAACCAGTAAGAAACCTCTAGAGGGTATTTAAACCCTAGAAAATTCTGTAACTGAGCCCTTGAGCCACTTGCTCCTGCCTGCTCACACCCTGTGGAGTGAACTTTCATTTTCAATCTCTGCTTTTGTTGCTTCATTCTTTCCTTGCTGTGTGAGTTTTGTCCAATTCTTTGTTCAAGATGTCAAGAATCTGGACACCCTCCACCAGGAACAATGCAACAGTACAGCTGAGTAGTTGTGACAGAGGCCCCAAAGCCTAAAATATTTATTTTCTGGCCCTTTGCAGGAAAAGTTGGCCAACTCGGATTAGTGGAATGGTGGCATCCTCGAGTTTGTATAATGCATATGAGAGGAAGAGCAATTTACAGGGAGAGATGATGAGTTTGTTATATTGAGCTTCTCTTATGCATCTGTCTACAGATAAGCAATATATTTATTTAACAAGAAATCTCACATTCATTAAAATGAACTGAACCAAAGACAAAGATGTTTATAAGGGTTCTGAAAAGAGTGCTAACACAGAGACAGATATCTTTGACACTGGTTCTGAACTTGTAGCATGGGAGAGAGAAAACCTCGTATTCAATGGGTTTCATTTCCAGCCCCCTATGAGGCATAAAATGTACCAAAAATATAAACAGAGTTCTTCCTCCAGGAGGCCTGAAAACAGAACCGAGACAGATTCATGCACATGTGGAAACTGGGAACTGATCTTATTACCAGCAGCCATTTAGGCAGTTCAGTGCCAACGATATGCTTAACAGAACTCTCCAATTAAACATTATCTTGATGAATGTACTCCAATCAACACCCAGAAAATTACATCTGAAAGTTAGTTTTATATATACTTTATCCTCTGAAGGTGAACTCAGAAGCTGTATTTTAGTTGGTTTTACTGGGAACCTGAAACAAAGTAAAGCTGACAAAACAATGTGAGAAAATGATTTGTAAAAAGCAAGACAATCAGTTTAAAGGACTCCTTTGCCTTCCAGTCCCTCCGAGTTAGGATGTAGGAGTGGATTTTATGCATCACAAAAGGTCAGTCATTTCTGGGCTCCAGAAGGATTAGAGAGTTGTCTGATGACATCAGCCTCTTTCCTTCCTGCTGACCATGGCCTTATTATTACAGAAAATGGGAAGGTCTGGAAGAAGAGCAGATGGATTTGGGGGCTGGGGTTGGGGGGAGTCAGAAACACTGAGTTTTAATCTCAGTTTGGAAATCACGTGGCATGTCCAGGGAGGAGAAGCAAATTGGAAAACTAAATTGGCAATTGAAATTCATTAGGCAACTTAAGTGAGTTCTGATCAAACAGTAGAATTACCTGCTTTGTGAAAAATCAAAGAATGCCAGGAAAAAAGAAAACACAGATGAGATAAAGAGATCAGCATTAGCCCTCTTCTGGGATATTAATAACCTGCTTGAGCTTTTGATTTTTGTGACTGTCTCCAAAGTGAATGATCTTGATCTGTTCACTGTGGGATGAAGATGTGCCAAACGGAGTTCAACAATTTACTCCAGATAAGTGGCTCTGGCTCTGTCTGCCCCTCAAGGCTCTCAAGTCTGGGTGTACCTTTCAGTTCCTTGAACTTTCTGCAGTTTTGGGATAAAGGAGGTGACTGCGGTGCCTCCTGGGAGGGCAGGAAGGATCCTCCACAGCTATCAACTGTGTCAACAGGGCATTTATTTATCAAGGTTAGGTCTCGAAGAGAGTTGCAAATATTTGAAATGGGAAGGCGATAGAAAGAAAATGAAGCATTTAAACCAGCCATCTTTGTTAGACTAACAGGCGGCTGTGATTGCCTCTTCAAGGTGACCTTTGGACACAGGTTTATGGAAATGTGGAGAAATTCCCAGGCACCTGGCAGCACCAGTTCCTGAGTGTGCATGGCTTGTTGGCAGCAATTACTGAGTGAGGGAAAGGGATTGCATTATTAATATATGAATTATTAATTATTATAATTGCATTTGTCATTTATTGAGCACCAGCCATGCACTAGAAGCTGAGTAGACCTTAAGAGTCCCTGCCCAGTGGGGGGTGACTGAGGTAATTACATTTGAAATAGCTGCAGTCACAGGCTCACTGTATAACTTGTGGCATGTATTAAGTGCATGGTACAGCTCCTGTTCTTTGACTGTCTCTAGAGCCATATATCCTCATATGCTTTTTCTAATTTGTTTGTGTAAAGATGGGGGATGAGCCATTTGTCAAGATGAAAAATGCTGCATCAGATTATTTTAATTAGTATTTATTATGTCTTCCTACTGGCAATAAGAGACCAAATGAGAAAATGCTTCCATGACAAAACACTTATAATCCTTTTTATCTGGCCAGCCACTTCTTCAATGAGGGCTGAGGGTTCAGCAGGGGAGTCCACACACAGGTGAGGGGACAAACCCTGCCCTGTCTGGAAGCCACTTCTGGGCTCACCTAAGTCAAGGGTATCGTATTTGCCTGGCACAGGCAGCACATCCTAAGAGCTAATATTTAACCATTAACGTGTAGAGTTATAGGCCAGGCACAATGGCTCACACCTGTAATCCCAGCACTTTGGGAGGCTGAGGCAGGTGGATCACTTAAGTCCTGGAGTTCGAGACCAGCCTGGACAACATAGTGAGACTGTCTCTGAAAAGAAAAAAATATATAAATTTAAAAATACCAAAAATACATAGAGTCCTACATGTTAAGACTGAAAACAATTTTAGAAATCATCTTGCTCAGCCTCATTTCGCAGATTTGAAAACAGGCTCAAAATTTCATAAAAGGCTGGTTGCGGTGGCTTATGCCTGTAATCCTAGCACTTTGGGAGGCCAAGGTGGGCGGATCATGAAGTCAGGAGTTCAAGACCAGCCTGGCCAACATGGTGAAACTCTGTCTCTACTAAAAATACAAAAAATTAGCTGGGTGTGGTGATGGGCACCTGTAACCCCAGCTACTAGGAAGGCTGAGGCAGGAGAATCGCTTGAACCTGGGAGATGGAGGTTACAGTGAGTGGCGATTAAGCCACTGCACTCCAGCCTGAGTGACAGCGTGAGACTCTGTCTCAATAAATAAACAAATAAACATATAATGTCACACAATCTGCCTGAAGGTCTTGTTCAAAGCTGAGCTGGGACTACAAATGGGCATGCCAGTCCCTTGGTCAGGACCTCACTGCAAGGCAATAGTGTTTGCTCTCTTTGGAGAATGAGCTAGTATAAAATTGAATTCATGAATTGGAAGGGAGAAAAATCAAGTTCAAGTCACGTGGGTCAGTTGTAAGAGTTTTCCATGCAGACTCTGTGAGTGGTTCTTTTCCCTGTTTGCTCTTTGTTCATCTGAGAAAAAGGTGCCATCAGTCATATCATTCATTACATACAATGGTTCTCCACACTTCAGATTCAGTAATAATATTAATTACACACAATGACTCTCTTCAGATTCTTCCTGAGGGATCTGTATCTTCATATCCCAGGTTCAGTATAGGGAAGGGGTAGTGAGGGTCTGAAAGTCCCTGTTCCATCGAGTCTCCTCTATCCATCAAAAAGAGTAGGTTTCCCACCCATCGTATCAGGAAGATGGTCAGGGGCCATGGTTATCAGGGCTCTGTAGTGTGACTTCATCGCCTGCAACTTTGTCAGTGTTTCCAAAAGGCTCAGAGAAGCTCAGGGGACTTAGCTGCATTTTGGTCTGAAGCTCTGTACGTCATCTGGGGCTTCCCAATCACATAACACTGCAAACTTGAGACCTCACAGGGTATATCTCTCCCTTTGTCCCGGCGTGGTAAGGATGGGTGTCTGTGCGCTTCGCCTCCTCTCCTTCCTGATAAGGAGGCCAGGCTGTCCTCATACTGACTTGGAAGAAGGACTGCAAAACGATCATCCTCAGCTGAGGACTGTTCTTTTCCTGAAATGTTTGCAACGTGGATGCTGTACGTTCCTATTAGTCTTAATAAGCACTCTGCTGGGGATGGTGGACAGCCTCCTGTGTAAACATTTACTTATTGCCTCTCCCTAAAGGGCCATAGTGGGGCATATTAATAAAACATATGCCGTCTTCAGTAAATGGGATATTTATTTACAATGGAAATTAAAACATGGGGACATTATCTATAGTGGGTCTTCGCTATTTGTTTCTATGCATTTCTGAGAACACTCCACATACGTTTCTAGATTCTTCATCTTCCAGGTGAAGAAAAGTCATGACGTCTCTGCATCAAACCGCTTATGTAACCTGGAGATGATTATGTTGGAGGTTCACCAAGCCTCCAGTTTCTTTGCATTTGAGTACTACTTTTTCCTTTCTTCCAACTAGACTTGAAAATCGTGGCTTGCTGGATCACCAGATATGTCTGCCATTTTGAATGTCCGCTTCTTTATTCATAGTGTAACCAGTGCCAGCCAAGGCTGTCCTTGAGAGTATAAATGACCACATTCCCATGTACTTTGTAAATACTTTGGCATTCAGAATGTATATACATTTTATTGTATTTCCCTGTATTACTGCTTTTCCGCTGGGAGATTAAGAGGCTAATTCAGAGCCATGTGATTACAGGAAGATGTGTGAGGAAGGCAACAGGGATACTATTCTATAAGGTCCACTGGGTCCAAACAAGGAATCCATATGTTTCCATTTCCCTAATAGGCAGAGAAAATAAAGAACAAAGAGGCCTAGAGACATGCACCTGCACAAGCAGCCGAGCAGAAGTAACCTATAAACACATGAAAAGCAGCTCTCCAACAATTCCATCTGCATTTTATTGAAAGAAATCTTTGAAAAGGAGAGAGAGAAGGTACAATTTCCAAGAACCGTGGTATAAATCCTGCCCCAGTGCCAATTGCTAAAAGCATTGTAGCCTGGGAAGGAGGGAGAAATCCATTCATTCATTGCCCCCAGAAAATAGGCATCCGGGCCCCTGGCATACCTCATGCACCCCGTGGGATTTACACCTCTGACTGGCTGATTGCATGAATCACCTTGAATTGATTGCTTCTATATAGAATGTTCCTTTATAGCGTATATGCTCTCTCATCCCAGCTCAGCTCAATTCCATTCAGCTGAGCCTCTTTGGGACACTTTCCATGAGAGATGCCGGAGAAGGTAATGTTGTGTTTGTTGGTTTCTCTGGTACATTTCAAGACTGATTTACTCTTATGCCGGGTGCAGAGGGAAATTCCATCGTTCCCACATCAGGTGAATCCTAAATCAGGCAGCCCTATCCCCATTTCTACAAAGGGCCATGCACTTTCCTCTTTCTGTACTGTTATTACCCTTTAAAAAATCCCTCATGGACGTGCATATGTCTTCTTCCTTTCCTCTTGCTTCTCCCTTTTTTCTTGGGAAAATAATTTTGTCCATCAGCTATATCACTCAGCATGGCTGGTATTAATGCTCAAGGCGGCTTCTTTCAAGGTTGATGTTTTCTTCTCTTTACCTTTTTTATTAGCTCTCCCTGAGACACTGGGTTTCTCTTCCAGGGCTGTCCGTCCGTCTCAGCCTTTTAAGGGTTTTTGATCACTCTTGCAGTCGTTATTTTGCTCGCTGTTCCTCATTCCCGGTGCTTAGGCCACAGAAGACCTCTTTGGAAAACCTTTCAGATCAGGGGAACTGGCTACACTGGACTGAAGACTTGAGAGACGCAGGATTTCAGAATGCTCCAGGGTCTCTCGGACAGAAGCACCACGGAGCAAACGACGGGAGCCCAGCCCCTGCCGCCGGCCGCGCGCCCTGGCAGGTGCTCATGTTGCTGGTGGGCACTAGGTGGCGCTCCAGGCTCGCGCACGGGAGGGAGGAAGCCCTCGTGCACGGGAGGGAGGCTGCGTGGAGAAGCGGCCCGGGGCCTGGAGCCGCAGGGCGTCCCGCCTGGCCCCTCCACGACGCGGGAAGGCCCGTGGCCCACACAGCCGTCTGGGGGTCAGTCTCTCGGGCTACCGTGTTTCCACCGTTCTCTCAGACTCTCACCCTTGTAGACCTGTCAGGGAGGAGCCTCCGAGATTGTGGAGGGCATGGGCTGAGGCTGGCCTGAAGGATTTAAACAAATGCTGGTCTTCCCCCTAGGCCTGAAATCCCTTCAGTTCATTTATTAACATTAGTGTGGAATACTCTACCCCGGTTATTTATTTTTACCAGGAAGAATACGTTTCCACGAAAGAAAGAAAAGGAAAGAAAGAAAAAGAACCTAAGAGCCCCACGGGAGGCAGCTATGGGGGGATGACGTGAGCCCGTTTCTGCAGTATGAGCGTGTGCAGGTGGCTTAACCGCCTGGCTCTCTGGACCTCAGCTTTCTTCTCTGTAAAATGGGAATGATAAAGCTGCTGTGAAGAAGATCAAATCAGGCTCAATGTCCTTGAGCACACGCGCGCTCTGTCTCTCCCCCCCCCGCTCGCGACCGCCCCCGCGCCGCGGCGCGCCCCGCCCCCCCGCCCCCCCCCCGCCCCGGCGCCCGC
>CAUYQU010081867.1:0-13825 GCA_963574635.1 Cheracebus regulus
CAACGAGATAGAAAATTAACAAGGATATCCAGGACTTGAACTCAGACCTGGAACAACTAGACTTAACAAATATTTACAGAACTCTCCACCCCAAATCCACAAAACATACATTTTTCTCAGTATCACATTATACCTATTTTAAAAGCAACCACATAATTGGAAGTAAATCACTCCTCAGCAATTGCATAGCATTTCACAGGTTTAAATAAAATATTGGTTGGCTGCTTATTTGTTAGTTTCATCCCCTATGCCTTCCTGTCTCCATTGTTAAGCACAATTATTGGCATAAAAGAGGTTTTTAATACCCATTTTTAGACTGCATTCTAGCCTGGGCAATAAAACAAGAATCCCATTCTCTCTCCCTCTTTCTCTTCCTCTTTCTCTCTTTCATTGTTTTTCTGTTTCTTTCTCCTTTTCTTTTTCTAAAAAAAATCACAATGAAAAATAATTGGTGTCTTTAGAGAGCAGGTTAGGCCTCTCAAGTTGGTGCAGAATGGATTGAGAGAGTTAAAAAGAAAAAAAAAATGGTGTGTAAATTTTCATAGGTTTTTTGTTGGGGCCATGGTGAGAGTTTGTATTTACGTGTGCTCAGGCAGGGGACTGTGCAGTTTGATTTTCATGCTGGCACCAAATAAGGGAGCACCTGGGCTTGCTTTCTGCCTTTTCTAGAAGTGAGTCATAAGGGGGAAAATAAGATATTAGGCACCATGAAACCTCAGAATATAAATCAGACTTTCAGTTTCTGGTCTGCCATATAAGGAACATAGAAGCCATTCTTCCCAGTTATATATGAAAAATTCTGGGGTGCAGGGCCAAGATGGCTGACCAGAAGCAGTGGCATTTAGAGGCTCTCATTGTAAAAAAAAAAAAAAAAAACGTAATTATGTGAATCCTTCACCAGCAACCAAAGTATACAGGTTCTCTCCTCAAAATTGACTAGAAGGTTGTGTGACCTAATGAGAGAAGGAAGAACAGTGTGGTGCTGCAGCCCACCTGAGAGCCCAGTTCCTTCCACCAGCCAAGGGAGGTGGTGAATGAGTATGCTGCCCAGCTGAGGAAACTGCTGTTTTCATGGAAGTATGCAACTCATGGATCAGAAGATCCCACTCGCCATCCCATGCCATTGGGACCTGGCATCACACCCCTGGAATGCACAGATTCTTACAGCCTCTCAGCTGGAATCTGCTTAAGCCTACCAAACCCCCACAGGGAGGCACAATCGGCACTGACTGTGGCTGCCTGCTCTGTAAGCCATTTGGGCTCCTTGGGGGAGGGGGAGCAGCCAGCACTGGGACTTGCAACTGCCTAACATGCTAAGCTTCCTGGATGGGAGAAGAGTGGCACCCATTTCTATAGCTACAGGCTTCACTTTTCCCCTGCTTTAGTCAGGAAGGCTGGACATCCTCACAGCCTAATACACCAGCTGTGGCAGTCAGCAGCCTGAGTGCCTGTTCAGGCCTAACCCTGACCCATCCTTCATTGGGTGGGGCTTCCCTGCAGGATCTCCAATAACTCCAGCCAGAGGCTGGGACATAATTTGATCTCCATGGGCCAGAGCCCCTAGGGAGAGCGGTGGCTGCACTCTGCAGACCAGCAGATCAGACTATCCTCCTGGCAGTTCTGAGGAATCTGGGCAGCCCAGATGAATGGGCATTTGGTTGGTGTTCCTTGAGATCCAAAGTCCCAGAAGAAGGAGCAGGCACCCATCTTTGCTCTTCTCCCACCTTCTTGGGTGACATCTCAAGGCACAGGAGCAAATCAGATAAATAGGGCCTGAAGTGAACACCCAGCAAACTGAGACAGCTCTACAGAAGAGGAACCTCTCTACTGAAAGAAAAACAAGCAGAAAGTGACAACATCATCATCATCAACAACAAAGGCCCTCCCAAAAACCCCATCCAAGGGTCAGTAGCCTCAAAACTGAAGCTAGACAGACTCAAAAAGATGAGGAAGAATCCATTTTAAAATGCTGAAAACCCAAAAGTCCAGGGGTTTTTCTCTACTCCTCCAAATGATCGCAACATGTCTCCATCAAGGACGCAGAACTGGATGGAGGATCAGATGGACAAATTGACAGAAGTAGGCTTCAGAAGATGGGTAATAAAAAACTACTATGAGCTAAAGGAGCATGTTATAACCCAGTGCAAAGAAGCTAAGAACCTTGATGAAAGGTTAGAGGAATTGCCAACTAAAATAACCAGTTTAAAGGGAACATAAAGGACTTGGTGGAGCTGAAAAACACAGCACAAGAACTTTGTGAAGCACACACAAGTATCAACAGCTGAACTGAACAAGTGGAAGAAAGGATATCAGGGTTTGAAGATGACCTTATGAAATAAGACATGCAGACAAGAATAGAGAAAAATAAGAATGAACAAAGCCTCCAAGGAATATGTGACTTCATAAACAGGCTGAATCTAAGATTGATTGGAGTACCAGAAGGAGACAGGGAGAATGGAAACAAGCTGGAAAACATACTTCAGGATATTATCCAAGAGAACTTCCCCAACCTAGCAAGACAGGCCAACATGCAAATTCAGGAAATATAGAGAATACTATTAAGAAACTCCACAAGAAGATCAACACCAATACATAGCATTATCAGATTCTCTAAGGTGGAAATGAAGGAAAAACTGTTAAGGGCAGTCAGAGCGAATAGCCAGGTCACCTACAAAGGGAAGCCCATCAGACTAATGGCAGGTATCTCAGCAGAAATTACAAGCCAGAAGAGATAGGGGAGCAAAATTCAACACTGGTAAAGAATTTTCAACCCAGAATTTAATATCCAGATGAACTAAGCATCCTAAGTGAAGGAGAAATAAAACCCTTTCCAGACAAATGCTGAGGGATTTTGTTACCACCAGGCCTGCCCTGCAAGAGCTCCTGAAAGATGCACTAAATATGAAAAGGAAAAACTGGTACCAGTCACTGCATAAACATGCCAAAATATGAAGACCAATGACACAAGAAACTGCATCAACTAGTGTGCAGAATAACAAAATAGCATCATGACGACAGGATCAAATTCACACATAATAATAACCTTAATTGTAAATGGGCTAAATGCCTCAATTAAAAGACACAGACTGGCAAATTGGATAACAGGTTAAGACCCACTGGTGTGCTGTATTCAGGAGACCCATCTTATGTGCAACGACACACGCAGGCCCAAAATAAAGGGATGGAGGAATATTTACCAAACAAAAGGAAAGCAAAAAAGCAGGGGTTGCAATCTTAGACTCTGACAAAGCAGACTTTAAACCAAGAAAGATCAAAAAAGAAAAAAAGGCATTATATAATGGTAAAGGGAACAATTCAACAAGAAGAGCTAACTTCTAAATATATATGCACCCAATACAGGAGCACCCAGATTTATAAACTAAGTTTTTAAGAGACTTACAAAAGGAATTAGACTTCCACAAAATAATAATGGGAGATTTTAACAACCCACTGTCAGTATTAGATCAATGAGAAAGAAAATTTGCAACAATATCCAGGACTTGAACTCAGCTCTGGATAAAGTGGACCTAGTAGATGTCTACAGAACTCTCTACTGCCAATCAACAGAATGTACATTCTTCTAAGTGCCACATGGCACTTATTCTAAAATCAACCACATAACTGGAAGTAAAACACTTCCCAGCAAATGCAAAAAAACTGAAATAATAACAATCTCACAGACCACAGTGCAATCAATTTAGAAGTCAGGTTTAAGAAACTCACTCAAAACCACACAATTTCATGGAAATTGAACAACCTGATCCTGAATGACTGCTGGAATCAGAGCTTTGAAACCAATGAGAAAAAAGAGACAACATACCAGAATCTCTGGGACAAAGCTAAAGCAATGTTTAAAAAAAAAAAAAAAGAAAAGAAAAAATTTATAGCACTAAATGCCCACATCAGAAAGCTAAAGGCAAGAGCAAACTAGTCCAAAAGCTAGCAGAAAACAAGAAAGAGCTAATATCAGATAAGAATTGAAGATGAAGACACAAAAACCCCTCCAAAAAATCAAGAAACCCAGGAGCTGGTTATTTGAAATAATTAACAAAATAGACCACTTGCTAGACTAATAAGGGAGAGAAGAATTAACTAGAATCAACTAGACACAACAAAAAAAATGATAAAAGGTATATCACCACTGACTCCATAGAAATACAAACTACTGTAAGAGAATACTATAAACACCTCAACACAAATAAACTAGAAATCTAGAAGAAATGGATAAATTCCAGGATGTATACACCCTACCAAGACTAAACCAGGAAGTCAATTCCCTGAATAGACCAAGAATAAGCTCTGAAATTGAGGCAGTAATTAATATCCTACCAACCCAAAAAAGCCCAGGACCAGATGGATTCATGGCTGAATTTTACCAGAAATACTAAGAGGAGCTGATGCCATTCCTTCTGAAATTATTCCAAACAATTGGAAAGGAGGGACTGGCTGCTGTAGCTCATGCCTGTAATCCCAGCACTTTGGGAGGTGTAGGCGGGCAGATCATAAAGTTAGGAGATTGAGACCATCCTGGCTAACACGATGAAATCCCATCTCTATAAAAATAGAAAATTTAGCTGAGCCTGGTGTCAGGCATCTGTAATCCCAGTTACTCGGAAGGCTCAGGCAGGAGAATCACTTGAACCCTGGAGGTGGAGGTTGCAGTGACCTGAGATTGTGCCACTGCACACCAGCTTGGGTGACAGAACAAGACTCCATTAAAAAAGAAGAAGAAGAAAGGGAGGAAAGGAGGGAGGGAGTGAGGGAACCTGTTTAATAAATGGTGGGAAAACTCACTGGCCATATGTTGAAAGCTGAAAGTGTATCCCTTCCTCACACCTTATACAAAAATTAACTCCAGGTGGATTAAAGATTTAAACATAAGACCTAACTCCATAAAAACCCCAGAAGGAAACCCATACAATACCATTTAGGACATAGGCATGGGCAAGGACTTCATGATTAAAACACAAAAAGCAATGGAAACAAAAGCCAAAATTGACAAATGGGATCTAAATGAACTAAAGAGTTTCTGCACAGCAAAAAAACAAAAAAACTGTCATTAGTTTAAACTAGCAACCAACAGAATGGGGAAACATTTTTGCAATCTACCCATCTGACAAAGGGCAAATATCCAGAATCTACAAAGAACTTAAACAAATTTACAAGATAAAAACTGTCAAAAATTGAGTGAAGGATATGAACAGACACTTCTCAAAAGAAGACATTTATGCAGCCAACAAACATGAAAAAAACCTCATCATCACTAGTCATTAGAGAAATGCAAATCAAAACCACATGAGATACCATCTCACGCCAGTTAGAATGGCAATTATTAAAAAATGAGGAGAGGCCGGGTGTGGTGGCTCACGCCTGTAATCCAAGCACTTTGGAGGCCAAGGCGGGCGGATCATCTGAAGTCGGTAGTTCAAGACCAGCCTGACCAATACGGTGAAACCCCGTCTTTAAAAAAAAAAAAAATAAATAAAATAAAAAAATAAAAATAAAAAAATGAGGAGACATGCTGGAGAAGATGTGGAGAAATAGGAACACTTTTACACTGTTGGTGGGAGTGTAAATTAGTTCAACCATTGTGGAAGGCAGTGTGGTGATTCCTCAGGGATCTAGAACTAGAAATACCATTTGATCCAGCAATCCCATAACTGGGTATATACCCAAAGGATTATAAATCATTCTATTATAAAGACACATGCACACATGTTTGTTGCAACACTGTTCACAATAGCAAAGACATGAAATTAACCGAAATGCCCAACAATGGAAGACTGGATAAAGAAAATGTGGCACATATACACCATGGAATACTATGCAGCCATAAAAAAGGTGAGTTCATGTTCTTTGCAGGGACATGGATGAAGCTGGAAACCATTTCTCAGCAAACTGACCCAAGAATAGAAAACCAAACGCCGCATGTTCTCACTCATAAGTGGGTGTTGAACAATGAGAACACATGGACACAGGGACGGGAACATAACACACTGGGGCTATTTATGACAACCCCACAGTCAATATCATATTGAATGGGCAAAAGCTGGAAGCATTCCCTTTGAAAATTGGCAAAAGGCAAGGATGACCTCTCACCACTTCTATTCAACATAGTATTGAAAGTTCTGGCCAGGACAAACAGGCAAGATAAAGAAATAAAGGTTTTCAAATAAATAGAGGAAGTCAAGTTGTCTCTGTTTGCACATGACATAATTTTATATTTTAAAAACCCTATCAGCCCAAAAACTCTTGAATTGATAAGCAACTTCAGCAAACTCTCAGGATACAAAATCAGTGTGCAAAAATCACAAGTATTCTGTTACACCAACAATAGGCAAGCAGAAAGCCAAATCATGAATGAACTCCCATTCACAATAACTACAAAGAGAATAAAATAACTAGGAATACAGCTTATAAGGGATATGAAGGACCTCTTCAAGGAGAACTACAAACCACTGCTCAAGGAAATAGAGGATACAAACAAATGGAAAAATATTCCATCCTCATGGATAGGAAGAATCAGTATCATTAAAATGGCCATACCGCCCAAAGTAATTTATAGATTCAATGCTATTCCCATCAAACTACCATTGACACTTCACAGAATTAGCAAAAACTATTTTAAATTTCATATGGAATTGGGGGGGTGTGGTGGCTCATGCTTGTAATCCCAGCACCCGGGGGGGCCAAGGTGGGTAGATCACTTGAGGTCAGTAGTTTCAGACTAACCTGGCCAACATGGTGAAACCCTATCTCTACTAAAAATATAAAAATTAGCTGGGCATGGCACCTGTAATCCTAGCTACTGGGGAGCCTGAGGCAAGAGAATCGCTTGAAACTGGGAGGTGGAAGTTGCAGTGAGCTGAGATCATGCCACCACACTCCAGCCTGGGCAACAGAGCAAGACCCATTTCAAAAAATGTACATACATATATTATATGGAATCAAAGAAGATCCTGTATAGCCAAGACAATCCTAAGCAAAAAAAGCAAAGCTGGAGACATCATGCTACCTGACTTCAAACTACACTACAAGGCTACAGTAACTAAAATAGTATGGTACTCGTACCAAAACCGACATATAGACAAATGAAGCAGAACAGAGACCTCAGAAATAACACCACACGTCTACAACCATCTGATCCCCAACAAACCTGACAAAAACAAGCAATGAAGAAAGGATCTCCGATTCAGTAAATGGGGCTGAGAAAACTGGCTAACCATATGCATAAAACTAAAACAGGACCCCTTCCTTACACCTTATACCAAAATTAATTCAAGATGAGTTAAAGATTTAAATGCAAAATCCAAAGTCATAAAAATCCTAGAAGAAAACCTAGGGAATAGCACTCAGGACATAGGCATGGCCAATGACGTCCTGGCAAAAAATGCCAAAAGCAATTCCAACAAAAGCAGAAATTGACAAATGGGATCTAATTCAATGAAAGCACTTCTGCATAGCAAAAGAAACTATCATTAGCGTGAACAGGAAACATACAGAATGGCAGAAAATTTTTGCAATCTGTCGACCTGACAAAGATCCAATATCTAGAATTTACAAGAAACTTAAACTTACTTTCAAAAAAAAAAAAAAAATCCAACCCCTCAAAAAGTAGGCAAGGGATATGAATAGACACTTATCAAAAGAAGACATTTATCCATCTAACCAACATGTGGACCAAAGTTCAACATCACTGATCATCAGAGAAATGCAAATCAAAACAATGAGATAACATCTCATGCTAGTTATAATGGCAATTATTAAAAAGTCAGGAAATCAACAGATGCTGGCACGAATGTTAGCCCTAGAAGAAATAAGAATGCTTTTACATTGTTGGTGGGAATATAAATTAGTTCAACTATTGTGGAAGACAGTATTGCGTTTCCTCAAGGATCTAGAACCAGAAATACCATTTGACCATGCAATCCCATTATCAGGTATATACCCAGAGGAATATAAATCATCATTCTACTATAAAGGTACAAGCACACGTATGTTTACTGCAGCACTATTTACAACAGCAAATACATGGAACCAACCCAAATGCCCATCAGTGATACACTGGATAAAGAAAATGTGGTATATATACACCATGGAACACTATGTAGCCACACAAAGGAATGAGATCATGTGCTTTGCAGGGACATGGATGAAGCTCAAAGCCATCATCCTCAGCAAACTAACACAGGAACAGAAAACCAAAAACAGCATGTTCTCACTTATAAGTGAGAGTTGAACATTGAGAACACATGGAAACAAAGGGGGAACAACACACACCAGGGCCTTTTGAGGTTCAGAGGGTTAGGAGAGGGAACTTAGAGGACAGGTCAATAGGTGCAGCAAACCACCATGGCACACGTATGCCTATGTAACAAACCTGCACATTCTATACATGTATCCTTTTTTAAAAAAAAAAAAAAAAAAAGGAAAATTCTGGACTAATTTAAAATGAACAATTCTTTGATCAGTCACATAGCAAATTCTTGCCCGAGATTGCAGAGAAAGAAATATACATACATAGACCCAAAACTTAGAGTAGAAACTCATGAGAATAAACATCTTCATGAGCAAGTACATCTATAGGAAAACTGAAAGTGTAATTGGCAAATTGTTGAAGGCTGAGTGTGAACATGATTTCGTCACCAGAGGTTTATGAGGTTTTGTTTTGGTTTGGCTTTTTTAAAAAAAACAAACAAATCTCATTCTGTCACCCAGGATAGAGTGCAGTAGCATGATCTCAGCCCAGTGCAACCTCCGCCTCCTGGGTTCAGGTGATTCTCCTGCCTCAGACTCCTGAGTAGCTGAGACTACAGGTACGTCCCACAACACCCAGCTAATTTTTTGTATTTGTAGTAGAGATGGGGTTTCACTGTGTTAGCCAGGATAGTCTCAATCTCCTGACCTCATGATCGGCCTGCGTCAGCCTCCCAAAGTTCTGGGATTACAGGCATGAGCAACCATGCTCAGCCACTTATGAGTTGTATATCCCGAAAGTATTCCAGGTTTACAGAAAAGTTCAGGAAAAAATTTCTGGCAGAGGGAAAATATACCTGGGGAAAATGTAGCCACTTTAACATGTGACCAGAACATTCAGTACTTCTTCATATGATCCACCCTCAAAAATGAAACTATCTCACCAAAGCCTAGCTGACCTGAAACAAAGACACTGAACTCCAACCCACACTACTGCCTCAACTAAAAATGAGAACCGAAAAGCCCTCTTGAAAGTTACAGCCTGGGGACAGGCTCACAAAAAATGAATCCAAATCAGA
The DNA here is from genome assembly GCA_963574635.1 of Cheracebus regulus. Classification (NCBI taxonomy): domain Eukaryota; kingdom Metazoa; phylum Chordata; class Mammalia; order Primates; family Pitheciidae; genus Cheracebus; species Cheracebus regulus. The sequence goes on from CAUYQU010081867.1 coordinate 9,276, forward strand.
ACTCTACTTTCCCTCCCTTAACCCTTTACCCTGTTATTATGGAGAATCACTACTAATGTGCTTCTTTATGCTGGTTAACTTATAACCTAGTGATTCTAAAATGTGCACTGATTTATTTCTTAATCATGAGGCTTTTTTTTTCTCATTGTCTTGCATGTAGACACTTTAGCCTGTCTGATGCAATCTCTAGCCAGTTAATGTAACTCTGTGTTTTACCCTCCAATGGAAAACAAATACAAAAACTCTGGTATGGAGAGTCCTCTCTTCTACACATTGCTGTAAGTCCTCCCAGTTGTAGCAGACTCCAAAACTCAACCCTGTTGATGTGTTTTTCCAGGTTAGTCCTCACATTTGACTTCCAATAAATCTTTATTAAATTGTTTTTGTTCAGAAACCTCAAGTTTGCTTAACAAAGATATGTCAATGAAGTGGATAACTTAGGTAAAATAAATCAGTTGCAAAAATACACAATGTGGCCAGGTGCAGTGGCTGACGCCTGTAATCCCAGCACTTTGGGAAGCTGAGGTGGGTGGATCACAAGGTCAAGAGAGCGAGGCCATCCTGGTTGACATGGTGAAACCCCGTCTCTACTTAAAAGGTACAAAAATTAACTAGGCATGGTGGCACATGCCTGTAGTCCCAGCTACTCGGGAGGCTAAGGCAGGAGAATTGCTTGAACCCAGGAGGCAGAGGTTGCGGTGAGCCGAGACTGTGACATTGCACTCCAGCCTGGGCAACAAGAGCGAAACTCTGTCTCAAAAAAAAAAAAAATACACAATATACTAATACTAAATCATGAAGAAACAGAATATTTGAACAGACCTATAACTAGAGAGAAGATTGAATGATCAAAAACCTTTCCCTAAGAGAAACTCAGAACTGGATGGCTTTTCAGGTGAATTCTGCCAAATATTTAAAGAAAAATTAACACCAGTCCTCCTCCAAATCTTCTCAGAAACTGTTAAAGGATTCTTTAAAACCCATTTTATAAGGTCAGCATTGCTCTGATACCAAAGCCAAAGGGAGCATAAGAAAACTACAGATTAAATATGCTTTATGGATATTGATGCCAATATCCTTCCAGAAATATTAGCAAATAGTATTGAGCAGCATATAAAATTATGAAACATGAGCAAGTGTGATTTCTGGAACGCAAGGATGATTCAACATTTTGATATCTAACAATGTAGTACACCACGTTTGCAGAATGAGAGAGAAAAAAAATCTTCTTGATTCAGAAAAAGCTCTTTTATAATAATAATTTTAAAAATTAGCAAGTTAGGAAAAGGAAACTACCTCAACATAATAAATGTCATATGTGAAAAACTACAGTGAGCATCATATATGGTGAAAGATCTAAAGGTTTTCCACAGAGCACTTAGGCAAGAAAACAAAATAAAAGGCATCCAAATTGGCAAGGAAGCAGTAAAATTATCTCTTTGTAGGTGACATGGTATCACATAGAGCAAACACTAAAGATTACACACACACACATACACACACACACACAAAGAGAAGGATCTTAGAATTCATGAGTGAATTCGCTAATGCTGCAGGTAGAAAATCAACTGCAAATATAGTTTACATTTTTATACATCAATGAATGATCTAAATTTTAAATTTGAAAAACTTTTATTTAGAACATTTTAAAAAGAGTAAAATACTAAGCATAAATTTAATTGAAGAGACAAAAGACTCTTAACACTGAAAACCTCAATACACTGTGTTCCAAAAAGTGGAAAGATATCTCATGTTCCAATCTGTAATTCCCTCGCAGAAACTGATTAAGCAACTATGTGACCAAAAATACCTTAAAGAAAATCCTGGAACTTAGAGGGAAGGTTATAGTTCACTAGTGAAGAAAATACAGTAAAAAGCATAAGGGGAATAGTTACACTTTTACTGAATGACCCCTCTCCCAATCCACTGTAGTGCAGCACTGGGAAGAACAACCTTGGCATGAAATTTTTTCTATGTGGAAAAGAGAAATCAAGGAGGGTGTCAAACTTCCTCAGAGGTTTGGGACACTGTCTTTCAGGCCTGCTTGTTTTCCAGTGTACCTGTAATACTAAAGGAATTGGCAGGGATGGGCCACTTGGGGGCAACCAGAAAGAAAAATCGGCAGGACTTGCAGCACAGGAGTTTGTGAATCTGGGCCCTCTTCACTCCAGTAGCAGCCTAGCAGGCTTTGTGTGACTGTGGAGCCTATTAGCAGATGTAACTCTACTGGGGAGCTTTTTTAAAGTCAATTCTGCCCAAGCATAGAGCCTCTGAGTAGTCTTGCTGGAATGGGTAACTTCCCTAACTATAAAACCTAGGCAGAAGACTTACCTAACAGCAGAGTCTCACTCCATCATGAAGCCCAGCCAGTGGCCTTTCCTACTGCCAACAAAGGGAACTACATCTGGCAAATTATGCTTAAAAGGAAGAGACATAGATTATTCCCAGATAAACAAAAACCAAGGGAGTTTATCAGCAACTCAGTCAGCCTTCTGAGATGTGCTAAAGGGAGTTCTTAAAACTGAAACAAGTAGATGGAAAACACAGTATGAAAGCCCATGGAAATATAAATCTCACTGATAAATATATAGTAAGTCCTCATTTAACACTGTTGAATTACCGAGACATGAAGACAAAATATGTGTGTGTGCAGGCAGTAAAAGTGCAGAGCCTTTGTATACAATCGGAGTTAAGTTGTTACAAATCCCAAATAGACATCTGTAACTATAAGGTGATTTATGTAAGCCTCGAGGCAACCATATAACAAAAACCTACAGTAGGCACACAAAAGATAAAGGAATCAAAGCATGCCCCTGTAGAACATCAAGTTGTAATGAAAGACAGTAATAGAGAAAGGAACAAAAGATCTACAGAATATCCAGAAAAATAATTAACAAATTGAAATAGCAAGTTCTTACCTATCAGCAATTACTTTAAATATGAATGAACTAAATTATCCAGTCAAAGGACATGAAGTGGCAAAATAGATTTAGAAGGCATGCAAAGAAGACCAAAGTATAAGCTGTCTGCAAATGACTTACTTCGTCTTTGAGGATACAAATAGAGAGTGAAGAAAAAAAACATCAAGGTAGATATACTTGTATCAAACAAAATAGAGTTTATTTGTGTGCTTATTTATTTATGGAGATGGAGTCCAGCTCTGTCCCCCCAGATGGAGTGCTGTGGCATAGTCTCAGCTCACTGCAAACTCCGCCTCCCGGGTTCAAGCGGTTCTCCTACCCCACCCTCATGAGTACCTGGGATTACAGGCACCTGCCAACACACCTGGCTAATTTTTGTATTTTTAATACAGATAGGGTTTTACCATGTTGGCCGGGCTGCTCTCCAACTCCTGACTTCAAATAATCTGCCTTCCTCAGCCTGCCAAAATGCTGGAATTATAGGTGTGAGCCACCATGCCCAGCCTCTAAAATACACTTTAAATTTAAAAAAAACTGTAACAAGAGACAAAGGTCACTATATAATAATAAAGGAGTAAATTCATCAAGAGGATGTAACAATTGTAAATATATATGCACCTGACACCAGAGCTCCTAAATCTATAAGGCAAATACTAACAGATCTAATGGTACTAATAGAGAGCAATATCCAATATTAAGGGACTTTAATATCCTACTTTCTACAACAGAGAGATAATTCAGACTGAAGATCAATAAGGGAACAGACTTGAATGGCATTTTAGATCAAATACAGAACATATCATCCACGAGCAACAGGATGTACATTCTTCTGAAGTGCACATGAGACCACCGTCAATGACAAATTGTATACTGGGTCAGAAAAAACTCTTAAAAAATTTAAGAAAATTATAATGACCCCAAGTATATTTTCTGACCAAGATGATATAAAATTAGAAATCCATTAGGGAAAGAAAACTTAAAAAATACAAATATGAGAAAAACAAAATACGTTCTGAATAACAAATGATCAAAGAAAAAATAAAAGAGAAAATAAAAAAATACTTTGAGAAAACCAAAAACTGAACACAACGTAGGAAAACTTATTCAGCAAAAGTAGTTTTAAGAGGGGTATTTAGAGAGAGAGAGATCCAAGATGGCCGATTAGCAGCAGCTCAGGATTGTAGCTCCCAGTGAAAGCGCAGAGAGCGAGTGGATGCCGCAATTTCAGATGAATTTTTGTTGCCCACAAACTGGGAGATTCCCAGTGGAGGAGTCTCATGGGTCGCCAGCGTGACTCTTTTGGTCGGCGTGGCTGTTTTGCTGGTGCCCCGGCACGGCGCTTCTCGGTGTGGAGTATATGGGACTGGGTGCCCTTTTAGTCGGGCTCAGCTGGTCCCTTCCCCACAAAAAAAACAGCAATTGGAAGCGTTGAGGACTGAGAGTTTCACAGCAAGCACAGCTGAACCTGGGAAGGCCCGGCTCTGTGGGGAAGGGGTGTCCACTGAAGGAAAACTAAGAAACAGAAAAAACTTCATCACCAACAAGCCGGACATCCACTCAGAGACCCAATCTGAAAGTCGGCAATTACAAAGACGACAGGTGGATAAATCCACAAAAATGGGAAGAAAC
>CAUYQU010081869.1:0-17880 GCA_963574635.1 Cheracebus regulus
ACACAATGTCTAGTAAGACCACACAGCCATCACCGGGCCATTATGTTAGCATCAGAGAGTCTGAAATAACTTCTACAGAATCATCCTTTAGTTTCTGCTTTCCCATAGCTCGACTGCCTCCAGGAGGGGGAAATGTGTCTGGGCTCAAGCTCACATTATGGCAGAGGCATGGTCAGGGGGCCTCTATGATGGAGCGTTCCCCACACACTCTCTCTCTCTCTCTCCCCTCCTCTGTGTTTGTAGGGGGGATCTGCACAAAAATTCATTGCACTTAATATTTGTGCACTTTACTATAAATAAACTATAATCCAATTTAAAAAAGGATAAATACTAAAAATTGGCTGCTGGGAAATTTCAAGAATTGATGTTTTATGGCAAATTATCTTAAGAAGCTTCCCTCCAGCCTCTTGTTATTTACAGTGTTTCCTAGATCAGAATTGCTGACATCATCTGAGAGTTTGTTGGAAGTTGGAGTCTTAGTCCTCGCCTCATACTTACTGACTGAAAAGCTGCATTTTAACACAATTCCTAGGTACTTCATATGTACTTTAAGCCTTGAGAAGATCTGTCTAGCTAAATTCTTGAACTCTTGTTTAATTCCTACTAATATTTCAGAACTCACTTCTCATTTCGTCTTATTTGGGAAGATTTTGTCCTGTCTCAGACTGGATAAATTCATCATGTATGTTATAGAGCCCCATAAGTAGCTCCATCTTAGCACTCAACACACTTCAAACACTGTTAATTACTGAGCTGCTTTCCTCCATGGAGTGTAAGCTGATTGAGGGTAGAAACCAAGTCTTACTTGCTTTGTGTCTAGTATCATGAGGACCTTTGGTGCACACTAAATCAATTCTTGGACAAATAATAAAAAAATTAAATAATGACTATAGTTCTCAAGATATAAATATAGGTAAATGAGTGGTAGCAACATCATGTTCAGATAAGCATCTAAAATTTATTAGTAAGGTCAACTTTGACTTATAATGTTAAGAGGTACCACTCTACCCCAAAATTGTGTGAATTTTCTAATTATAAACACAATACTCAAATTGAACATTTAAAATGTACATTGTAATGGTAAATATAAACCCCAAGAGAGAATATTTTTAATATAGCTTTATATTATATTTGGGTTTATGGAGTTCATATATTCTTACAAGATGTTTTAAGGGCTTTATATTTTTTAAATGTGCTTTTAAAATCTTTAAAAATTTTGTTTTTAATTCTTGTGGATACATACTAGGTGTATATATTTATGGGGTAAATGGGATGTTTTGACATAGGCATGCAATGTGAAATAAGCACATCATGGAGAATGGGGCACCATCCCCTCAAGCATTTATCCTTTGTGTTACAAACAATCCAGTTATACTCTTTAAGTTATTTTAAAATGTACAATTAAGCTATTATTGAATGTGCTTCTGTGTTAAATTTTGAAGTGGATTTCTAGAAACCTTAACTTAGAAAATTATTGTTCAACTTAAAAATGGCACAAGTGACAAGTGTCAAAAACTTTGATGTTCAGAAGTAAATTTTCATCAAATAATGGCTCACTAAATTTGTGTATGTGTGTGTATATATATATAATTTGTATGAATACCTGTGTATATATATATACACAAATTTACATATATGTATATATATACATGTATATACATGTGTATGTGTATATATATAGAGATATCCTGTGGATATGATAAACCTGTGTGCACTCATACCACATGAAGGCAGAGAAAAATCATGAGACAGTTTTAGTAGCATCCTGGAAGGGAAGTGACAATATCAGTGTATTGGTGAAGATTTAGAGTCTGAGCCATTGCTGCTACAGGTATCAGCACAGAGGGAATATCTGAGCCCGCTGTCATCTGGTGCCCACAGCTGGTCCACTTGGGCTCGCAGAGGGTGCCAGCGGGCATGGGGAACCCCAGCTGGAGCTGCACACCCTGAACCTCAGGGACTATACAGCTCAGGGTGACTATGACCCTGAAGCACCAGTGACCAAGGGCACCTGCTGCTGCCACCAGGAGATGTACATTGACCTGCAGGGGATGAAATGGGCTGAGATCTGGGTGCTGGAGCCCCTAGGCTTCCTGGCTTATGAGTGTGTGGGCGCCTGCCAGCAGCCCCCGGAGGCCCTGACCTTCAAGTGTCTGTTTCTGGGTCCAGGACAGTGCATGGCCTCAAAGACTGCCTTGCTGCCCATGATCATCCGCATCAAGGAGGGAGGCAGGACCAGGCCCCAGGTGGTCAGCCTGCCCAACATGAGGGTGCAGAAGTGCAGCTGTTCCCTGGATGGGGATCTTGTGCCAAGGAAGTTCCAAGTGTAGCCACCTGGTATAGCCATTGAGCCCTCTAACTGAACATCTGCATAGAAGTGGTCTTAATGTAGGTCTTAATTTTATGCTTGGCAAATTACCTCCATTCCAATTTAGTGCTCCTGTATGACCTTTGCCCTGTGTCCTTCCATTTCCTGTCTTTCCTGTCCATCACCCATCCTAAGCATTTACATGAGTAAATAATGCATATGCTGAGCTCTAGTAGAAAATACTAGCCTGCTGATGAGAAGTTACAGCTGAGCAATGCACAGATTGTCAGCTGGGAGTTTCTGTTCTCTGGAAAATTCTTAACTGAATCTGGAATGATACTCTATGATTAGAACTGAGGAAATATAACTGATTTGCTCTATTATATAAGGAATTAAAACCCCAAATCTTTATTTCCCCGAAATACTGACCTATTCTGGACTTTAGTGAACATACCTAGGTCCCTGTTCCCCTGAGAGGGTGCTAGGAGGAAGGGTGAAGGGCTTCAGACTGAGGGCAGTGGACTGGGAATTGGGATGCCCGGTTTCTGGATATGACAGGACCACAAGCTAGGACATCAGACAAATACAGAGGCTTTGGGTCATCATTTTCTATTAAAAAGGAGGAGATAGGCTTCTACTCTAAGACTTCATTGCCCTGGGATTAGACAGCCCTTACCTACCCCCTGAGCACCCCTCTGGAGGCTGAGTCTTGTCTGTGCATATTTAGGTCATTTTTCCCACTGTCTTAGAGAACTTGTCACCACAAACCACATGTATTTGTGTGTGTGTGTGTGTGTATGTGTGTGTGTGTGTTTTGTTAATTTAGCCAAAGCAATTGAATATAGATACTCAGAAGAAATAAAGAGTGATGTTTCACTCTGAAATAAAAAACAATAATATTAAAAATGAAAGAGATCACACATTTTAACACTACAACCAGATTAATACAAGAGAAGGACTATGATTACAGTTTGCTCTTCACTTATCAGCCCAGAGTACCCAAATTTGAGAAAAGAGATCTTAGCCCCAATCCAAAGAGTCCATAGTGCTAGATATAGGTTTATATAACTTACGGTTTGTTCACTTCTCAAATGTAAGATTAATGACAACAAAGAGATCTGCAGAGGTGCAAGCCTAACATTCCTTCCCCAAAACAGCATCCACTTACTGTCAAGAAGCCAATATTATATCTGTTCGAAATGAGTACCAGTCCAATTGCATGAACATCTCAAATGGCACTTCCACTGGTGGCATTTTCTGCTCTGCTGCTCTTCTAGGAACCATAGTATTCAGGATTATTTCTGCTTTTCAGGCCTATTTTTAAAGCATATGGTGATTTTTTTTTTTCTGAAAGAGCAAACTGATAGGCCAAAATGGACCCTAGATGTTTCAGAGAATATCTTGAAAATAGGGATCAGATGATTAATATAACGAATTCCTGTCCAGTTGACAGGAAGAAACTAGTAGGCTTTTGTACATATATCAAATACCAGTCATTGGAAGCCAGTCAATGATCTATTCTTGGACAATCTAGCACCAAAGGATTGACAAATAATGTTGTAATATTTTAGCATCACTTGTCAAGAATGGTCTAGGACCAGGCAGTGAAGTTTGCAGTATGGAGATCCTTAAGTAGAACTAAAGCAAAAGAAAAAACAGTGTGTTTACTTGGAAGATCTTTGAAAGTATTAACCTCTAAATATATATCATCTGTGCCCTAGTCTGCTTTTAAATTCTATTTTTGTGTAAGCTCAGTTTCAAAAGCCATCCATCTTCAACAGAGGATCTCTACTTGTTGCTTCTGTGGAAACGGAAACCTTCTTTTTTAAATAACAATGTGATATGGAGTTCTAGATTTCTTGTTGTCTGGCCTATTGTAATACTGTTCTGTTTTGTTTTTTTAAATCTACAAAGTTAGCTAATAGTTAAATGTAGTTATCCAGGAAAACAAAGAATTCATTATAAGGATTTAGTACCAAGGAAAGCTGTGAGGCTGCCTATGGAAAGTGAGCTTTCTGTTCCTTTAAACATGTACTTTAGCTAACTAGTAAATTGTAGCCAGGTATAGAACTCATACATTGGAGTGACTAGACATGTGGATTGTAAAATTAGGAGTAGGGGACTTATTGGTAATGAAAAGATAACCTTAAGCAAAAAGCAAACAAGGAAACAAAATATCTAGGAAAGTGAAGAACAAAATAATGCAATATGAAGCGTGATAATCCATAGTCTTTTCCTGTGGATCCTCAGGAGAAGCTAGCTGTAATTTATGTAATATTTTGTCATCTTTAGTTCAAAGATCTCTAATGGAAGTTATCTCCTTCTGAAAATTGACTGTTTCTGGAGGGATCTTAAGGATTCTCAGCTTGAGGTCTCTAGTAAGGGCTATCTTCTCGTGATTCAGGCAAACTTTATGAGAAACATAAATCCAGGGACCAACTCCATGGAGTTTTACTATTGTCCTAGTAGTGAACCCTCACTCCAGTTTAGTGCTCCTGTATGACCTTTGTCCTGTGTCCTTCCAATGGGGTTCTTTCCAAAAGGTTTTAGACCACTCAAGGATTGCTTAGAACGATGTGAGAAAAGGCTGGTCAAACTTGTTGATAAGGAAACTGGATGTGATCTATGAATTACCTGTAATATTTGGCCATGTCTGCTTTTAATAGGTAGAGTCCAGAACTGCAGATGATATTTCACAAAACATGGATCAGCTTGTTACTACTCACAGCAGAGGAGTCAATGAATCTCAGAAGGATTTGATCTCAATGACAATAGCCTAGGCCTTAGAAGTTTGGGAGCTTCTGAGAATTTTGCTAATTGGAGTTTTAGAGCTTTGTTCATTCTTTCTTCCTTTCATGGAGATTGGAACTTTGTTGACAGTAAATTTTTTGAATAAGTGGCAGGGATTTTCAAAGCTTTTAAAATGATAGTCTCAGTAAAATGGGTACTTTTGTTACTAACGAGATAGATTGGATTTCTTTAGGAGTTCCCCAGGTTGGGTACACAAAATTAAGTAATTTTAAAAACACAATTAGAGCCTAGCTCTCCAGCAAGAAAATGTTTTGGAAATCCTGAGAACTATCTGGATGACCCAGACATATTAAATGATCAAGTAGGATAGTTTTATGAAGTCCATTTAGAGATATACAAAGGGATTATGCAGTTTCAGTCTTTGTCCATGTCCCACCTTTATATTTTTATTAACATTATTCTAGTGACAGATAAAACCTGAACATATCCTCAGCAATTTAGAAAACTTGCCCCATTAATGTTGATTAAGTACAGTCGCCAATTTATCCTTGCTATTGTGGATAATTTCCTGTAAAATTTTTCCAAGTTTCCACTTTAAGTCCTCCAGTGCTATGAGGCAGCTATCCTAAGATTATCAAGATATCCTCAGAAAATTTATAGCCATATTACTCTCAATACTTCTAACTCTGCAGCCAATATTTGACTTTGGGCCTCTCCAAACATTTAATCTCAGGAGGGTTAGGGAGCATCAGAATTCTGCTTGACTGACATAATGATCACCCAGGCCTTTCCCTTAGCTTCCATGTTGCCCAATTTTTAATGAGTTTCTACTTTTAGTATATTAGCTTGGTGCAAAAGTAGTTGTGGTTTTTGCCATGGAAAGTATTAGAACACTCAAAAGTTCTTTACTGTGCTAATTATTCTTAATCAAGTTTCTTTCTGAGATCAAGAACCTTCTTTGCCTTCAAAGCATTACAAAGTTATGGACAACCCAAAACCATATCCACATATCTTCTCTTAATGTTTATGTTGACCTCCTATGTTTAGCTGATCACAAGCCCCGGTGATTGCACATAATTCTGCCATGTGGACAGATTTTGCCATTGGCACAGACATTACAGAATAACTTGCCTTAAGATATGACCCATCAACATACAAGATTAATTCTAAACTTTCTAAAGGAAGTTATAATAAATCTATTCAGAACATGTATAGTTGGCAAACAGAGGTTAGAGAGTCATTGCATTTTCTTTTTTCAGGTAAATAGAGAATAGCAAGATTGTGAGGAAGAAAATAGAAGGATTTCATAGGATATAAGCTTACATGCTGATAAATGTTGTGTGTTTTCAGTGATCAGAAAAGATTATACAGAATGTTGAACTATCATTTATAAGGAAGACCCAAAACCAAGTTGGTAGAAGCCTCTATTAGTGTCGCTGTGGTAACTGTCCTTAGATTCAGTGAATAGGCTTTTGCCACTGTGTCAGGAAAGAGACTATTGGTTTGATATTTTCTGTGAAGTTGAATCAGAACACCAGGGGCTTATCCATATCATTTATGTATAAATAAGTATAAAGGTTTATGAAAATTGGGTATTCCAGGGTGGGAAGTCATTAAAGAGTTAATCCTAAAAAAAAAGTCTGCTCATGTTTAGATCGAGTTACTTAGGACTTAGTTAAGTCATATAGAGGTCTGGCAATTTCAGAAAAAGTTGGAAACACATTGCTAGCAGTAACAAATTCAGGAATCCTTTTATTTGTTTCTTAACTACTGACCTGAGAAACTTTGAACTGCTTGTGGTCTATCATGAATACAGAATTTATCTCATTGAGGTAAGTCATGCCCTGGGACTGGACATTATTTTGACAAAAGTGAAACTCTTCTTTGGAAACCTATGCCCTTCTTAAGCTAAAACAGTAAGTAGATAGATGAAATTCATCTTAGATCTCGCCTCATCTTTAAAATATAATAAAAGTCATTCACATATAAGGTAGGAATAGACTCAGAAAAATTTAATGTTAATGTTCTGGCTGAGGACTTGTAAAAGTTGAAAAGTGCTTCCTTAAACTTCTTGGGAATAACAATCTAGCTGCAGTGCTAATTTTCTTAGGAAAACAAACAAATGAGTGTTGACCATCTTCATCTTAAGAAAGAAAGTGAAACATAATGCTACAATTATAAACTATGTAGTCTCAGGAAGCACGAAAGGCAAAATAGCATTTGGGGTTGGTACAACAGGGAAGTGGAGAATCTCTATTCTATTTATGAACCTGAGGTCTTCAACGACCTGTATGCCCCACTGACAAAGATTTTCTACTGAGAGGAGATGGATGCTGCAAGAACTGGTAGAGATTATGATGAGTCCTTTCTTCCTTTTTTTTTAATTTATTTCATCAATATATTCTATTTGAGCTTGATTAGAAAGAAGCGAACCCATGTTCAAATTAGCTATAACCTTGTGACTAACAGAGGAAATAGCCAAGTCATCAGGGATTTCCAGGAAGAAACCTTGGGAAGAACTTTTAATCTGGCAGTTTCATTTGCACAGTAAATTCATCCCTATCAAGTCAGTCAGTAGGGGTTTTGTCATAGGAAAGTCTGTTCTTTGGTTAAAGGTCCAAGAATAACAGCTATGAGCTAGGATGTGGGAAACGTCTGAAGGTTATTAAGACAGGTACCTATCAGGTAGTTTGCTGACTCTGACAGAAGAGCTGTACACCAGCAGTAGGGTTTAGGGTTGATATTTAGTACCCTGTATACACTTTCTATTGCTACTTAAAGTTTAAAGCAGCACCCATTTATTATCTCACAGTTTTGTTAGAAGTCCAGGCACGGTGCAACCCAGCTGCTTATGTGCTCTCAATTTCGTAAGGTTGAAATCAACCAGTTGGCAGGGCTATAATCTTTACTGGAAGTTCTGGAGGTAAATCTGCTTCCAAGCTCATGCAAGTTGTTTTTAGAATTCAGTTCTACATGGTTGTAAGAGTGTGGCTCCCGTTTTCTTGCTGGCTGTGAGCTTTAGGTCATTGTTAAGCTTTCAGAAGCCATCAGCACTTCTTGGTTTGTGACCCCCCCTTCCTCTGTCATCAAAGCCAGTAAGAAAGGCTGAGTCTTCAACCTTCGAATTTCTCTGAACTTCTTTTCTGTGTTATCTCTCCTCTGCTTCCAGCCAGAGAAAGTTCTGTTTATAAAGTTTATGGGATTATGTCCAACTCACCCAGATAATCCAGGATAATCTCTACATCTCAAGGTCTTTACCCCATAATGTGTGAAGTCCCTGTTGACCATGTAAGATAACATATTCACAAGTTCCAGGGATTAAGGTGTAGACATCTTTGGGGGAATATTATTTTAAGTTTTAAAAATAATAAATATTTTAAGGCTCTCCTTTAATATGTAAAGAACTATTTCTTTTTAAGAGTGAGCATATAGCAACTCTGGAGGCTGAGGTGGGAGGATCACTTGAGCCCAGGAGTTGGAGGCTGCAATGAGCTGTGATTGCACCACTGCACTCCAGCCTGGGATTCAGAGTGAGACCCTGTCTCTAACAAAATAAAATTAAATAAATAAAACTTAATTTAAAAACAATTTTTCAAAAAGACTGAAAGTACCTACCTGCTTTACTTTATCTATCTTTTTAAATATGTTTGTCATGAAACTCCCTCCTGCAGGGTTTAATGACTGAGATAGGAGCATCTAGTTGTTTATTTGTAATGCCATCAATTTATTTTGATCCTGATTTTATTTCTATTAACAGATTTTTTTAAAAAATATTCAGATACTAGATATATGACAGTGGAACTATTTTCCATTCTAGTTTTTCTTATATATCAAATTCTTTATTTCAGTCTTAAGGCCATTTATAAAAAGTAGAGACCTCAAATTACACCTGTTTGGGAACTACTCTTGAATGCTAAGAGTGCTTAAGAGTCCATCTCTTAAAGTTTCTGAACTCATCTTCCTTTGCTTGTAGAGCTGGTTTAGAGTCTGTTCATTTTCATTAGCAAGATTTTAGAGATAACCTCCAAAGACTTTGTCTAACATCTGTAAATCCCAGCAACTCCCTTTGGTTTCCTATACAATTTGAGATGTTTTAGGATACCCTCAGGATTTTCCCATTCTGCCTTTTCTATTCAATCATTTGCATCTAATGCTGTTACCATCATATGAACTAACTGATATAAATTTGGGACCCCTGAATTACACATTCCTACAACAATTCTAAGTTTCTCTGCAATTTTTTTCAATCCTATATGGATTTTGAAAAGTCTTTGCCTATGACTGTCAATTCAAAGAGAGACCATATTTTAAAATCAGCCTCAAGGGGTTTTTCTATCCCGAGAACAGTTTACCTTTAAGAAGTAACTGGATTTGGGGAAGATGGTTTCTGGCTGACTGGAAGGGAACGAGAACAAAAATTGGAGGGAGAAATAAAGTAAGAGAGAAATTGAGAAACATTAGATGGAAGAAGAGAAGTAGTTGGATAAAGAATTTGCATTATGAATTGTGATTTAGAGGAAAATATGTGAGAGATAATTTAAAGTTGTTTACTGTTCTCTTTTGCCTTGGCCAATTAATCACTTATGGAAGCAATTTGGGAATCTGAATTTCTTCTGCATAAATTTGTATGCCAATAAAAAGTGCACACAATCAGATATTTGGAATTTCTTCCTTTTTTTTTCTAAGATGGCTCTTAAATTAACAATTTTAATCATATCAAAATTTCACATTTCCTATCTGTTGGTCATTTGTATTTCTTCTTTGGAGAAATGTGTATTCTAGTCCTTTGATCATTTTTTAATATGGTTATTTATTTCTTTGCTATTGAGTTATAGGAGTTGTAGGAGTCCCTTTTATAATTTGAATATTAGCCCCTCATTAGGTATATAGTTTGAAAATATTTCCTCCTATTCTGTACATTGCCCTTTCACTGTTTTGATGGTTTCCTTGCTCTGCATGTTTTTAGTTTGATGTAGTCACACTTTATTTTGCTTTTGTTGCCTGTGCTTTTGGTGTCTTGTCTAAGAAATTGCCTGAATACTGTCATGAAGATTTCTCCCTATGTTTTCTTCTGGGAGTTTTTATACCTTCAGCTTTCATTGACATCTTTATTCCATGTTGAGTTTAGTTTTGTTTATGAAAAGGGTTCAATTTCATTATTTTGGATATGTATGTCTAATTTTCTCAAACCATTTGTTAAAGAGACTATTCTGTCTCCATTGTGTATTCTTGGCATTCTTGTTGAATATCAGTTGATCCTATATGCATGGATTTATTTCTGTGTTCTATTCTGTCCCACTGGTCTATATGTCTGTTAATAATACTGTATTGTATACGCTTAAAACTTTAATAGGGTAGACTTCATTTTAAAGGCTCTTACAACAATAAAAATGCCAAATTTGCACCATTGTTGTAGAATTTAAAATGCAGTAAAATTACACTTCTTAGAATTTAATATCTGCAATAAAATTATCTTGATTTCTTTTAAAAAGTCTGTGAAGTGACCTCGGTAATTCTAAGTTATCCTTGGTGAACTCATTGTCATTTATGAAGACAATTACCTAAATTTGAGTGATAGCATAAATACATGCAAGAAGCAGGAGTCTGGTCAAGAGGGCAGTAAAGACAGGTTTAGGAAGAGGTGAACCCATAAGAGTGGTAATAGATAGTTGTAAATATTGCCTGTATACCTTGTTTCTTGGGGCCCCAGCTTGAGTGCCAGACCATCTCCAATTACAAACATGACAGAAGGTGGAAAGATTTACAAGAGATGTCTTCTGGAACCAGGCAAACTATGACTAAGGAAATTTCCCATGAGATTTTACTAAGCGATCTATCACCTGAAGCAAATTCCTTCCAAAGGAAGCCAGCATTAATCTAAACCTAAATTTCTCAGTCTGCAGTGCTGCTTCAGGAACAGCGGTATGGGACTTGCGCCTGTCCTCTTCCTCATACACTTGACATTTATAGACACATACCAAAAATGATAAGTACAGAGGCGAATTTTGTATTACTAGTTATAGGGCAGATTTCAAACACGAATAGAAAGTTTTCAAATATGGTTAGATAATGAAAGAGTTACTTTAAAAGACTTATCAGTCTTAGAAGATGATATAAAGTAAAACATTCTGGGAACCAAAGGAAAACAAAAAAAATACAAAGTCTCAATGCAATATGAAAGCTCAAGAGGCCTCAGAGGAGTGAAATATTTTCAGACTGAGGGTCTTGGGCTGCAGTAATGTGAGGTCTTGATAAGACGTCAGTGGGCCTCCAAGATTTTCAAATGCTAGTTCACCATAAATATCACCAAAAGAACCTGATGATGAGATAAATCTGAGTTTACTCCTCACAAGGTTAAAAAGAAAAAAAGAAAGAACACTACCTGGCAGTGTTTATTAGTCTTTTAGTATTCCAGCAAAGTTGGAAGGTTTATGAGATCTTGAGACTAGTTTAAAATGGTCTTTCAATGTAAAGTATTTGACCGAAATTGTGTATGTTTCATGATTTAAAGATTAGAACTGGTGAACACAGCAAGATGACATTTTCTTTAAAAAAAAAAATTATTTTACTTGAAGTTCTGGGATACATGTGCAAAACACGTAGGTTTGTTACATAGGTATACATGTGCCATGGTGGTTTGCTGCTCCTATTAACCCATTATCTAGGTTTTAAGCCCCACATGAATTAGGTGTTTGTCTTAATGCTTCCCCTCTCCACCTCCAACAGGCTCCAATGTATGCTGTTCCCCTTCCTGTGTCCATGTGTTCTCATTGTTCATCTCCCCTTATGATTGAGAACATGCAGTGTTTGCTTTTCTGTTCCTCTGTTAGTTTGCAACCATAAAAAAAGAATGAGTTCATGTCACTTGCAGGGACCTGGATGAATCAAGATATTTTCTAGAAGAGGGTTTCAAAGAGTCTTAAGAGTTAAGTCTAATGTTCATTTTTTTTAAAATTTTTACCAGGATGTCCCTGGAGCAAACAATAACATTATTTATAACTACTAACTTCCTGGGCAAGAGTTTTCTGAAATAATAAAGTTATATTAATAAAAATGGTGAAATAATAAAATTATGTTAGTGAAGACAGTAAACAATAAAGCTACATTCAACGTATATGGTAAGCAATGGGAAAGTAGAAGCTTTTAGTTCTCACTTTGACCTGCTTCCACAGATGAAATTGTTTTCTAGATTCCCTAAGAGCTTTTAAGAGTGTTCCCCATCATCCTAAAGCAGCTGGACTGATAGAAAGGTAGAATGGTGTCCAGACCCTTCAAGAATGAAGGTTTGGGTCACTCCATCAGGGAAAAAACCATGACCTGCTGAGGCATTACTGAAAGCAAAATGAGTACAGAATGGGTAGCAGAAGAAGGCAGTCATTAATAACAGCTATGACCATGTGACAAGTTGCAGGCCTTGAACTGCAACCAAGGACTGTAATTGTCATGAGTATTCCCTCCTCCTTTTCTTAAAAACATGTTTATGCATATATACACTTGTACTAAGAAAACATCTTCACTTTATTTCCTTTTTCCTTTATCTTGTGAGATAAGATTTACTGACTACATATCAGCATTTAAGTATTGTTAATTTTATGTAATAGCATTTGGGTTGGGGATTGGTGCGTTTCTAGTTGTATCAAGGATAGTTGTATCAAGTTAGGCATAATTATGACCTTATATTGTCTTTATCTGAAGATTTTGTGTAATTTCAGGATATGTGTATGGGTTCAAGTTGATAAGGGGTAGACTTGTGATGGTTAATACTGAATGTCAAATTGATTGGATTGAAGGATGCAAAGTATTATTCCTGGGTATGTCTGTGAGGGTGTTGCCAAAGGAGATTAACATTTGAGTCAGTGGGCTGGGGAAGGCAGACTCACCCTTAATCTGAGTGGGCACCATCTCATCAGCTGCCAGCACAGTCAGAATATAAAGCAGGCAGAAAAACATGAAAAAGCTAAACTGGCCCACCCTCCCAGCCTGCATTTGTCTCCCATGCTGGATGCTTCCTGCCCTGGAACATTGGACTCCAAGTTCTCCAGCTTCATGACTTGGACTGGCTTCCTTGCTCTTCAGCTTACACATAGCCTATTGTGGGACCCTGTGATCGTGTGAGTTAATACTACTTAATAAACTCCTCTTTATATACATATATATCCGGTTAGTTCTGCCCCTCTTGAGAACCCTGACTAACACAGAGTGTGAAGGCATCTTTTCATCAGTAACTAATAGATGTTCACAGCAATCCGTAAAGATGATCATCTCTTGTCTAAAACTCTACAATCACTTCTGAACTTGGCTCCCTCCTTTCACTCTTGTTCTCTTCCAGGATACTCTCCATACAGCAGTGAGAGTGAGGTTCTGGAAATGCAAATCAAATCATTTCAATGACTTCCCATCTCTGTTAACTGAAGAAACAAATCCTTACCCAGGCTTGCAAAGCCAGCTGGCATCCTCCTGAGAACGAGGCTTGGACTATAAGCTTTAGAGGGCCTTGTGTTGGCTTCTGTCCAGCTGTACTAGCAGTCCCCTACCCTCACACAGTTCACCACCAGATGGGAAGTCTACAGGTCTAGGGAATATGTACATCTAGAGTCAAAGCCCACTTATAGAATATGCATTTGTTCTCCAAGTATTCAGAATTCTCTGTCCAGCTGCCCACAAGCCTGTTTTGAGGGCTACAGTCTCTTTTTCATTTGATTCCTCTCTCTAAGGTCAGGCCTCACTTCAGATGTACACACCCCAGAGCCAAATAAGAATGAGAATGGAGCTAGGATGTGGTGGTCTGGCATGTCCATACAAACATATAATCACTAAAATTATAGGGTGGAGCTGGAGGCAGAAAGAGAAAGGGAAAGACCAAAGACCAAGGGCCAACTGAGAAGCAAGAAATCTAGATTACAATTAAAAAAAAATTATATTATAACTTTTGTGAGTATTAGAACCATTTTATCGTAGCTTCCCTCTCACTTACTTATTCCACAATATTTCCACAATTCCCTCTTTCACAAGAAAAGCACCCTTAAATCAAGCCCCAGCTTGCTTCAAGAGTGCGAAAAGATCGTGTATGTGCTGTAGTATATCAGGTACTGAGGTATTCACCTTTAGGATTTATTTCCTAACTTCAGATAAGTTTAGACTTGTATCAAGCATTCCAAAGTAGAAATCACCCTGGTTTTTGTGCAACAATCGGCACACTGATTGTACCTCATCTGAACTGTGATTCATCAGTCACTGCAAAACAGAAACAGCTGCTCAGGAATTCTGGACAAATAATTCAAAGGATGCACCCTTGCCCATCATGAATGTCTATATCCCAAAGTACAGTCATCACAAATGCAAGATGTTTGCAATAGCAAAGTATCAGCCTGATGCCTGTGAAGAAGACAGACACTCTTGGGCTAGGCAAGTTTCGGGATGAAGTTGATGCAGTAATCTTGCAAAATATCAGCAATTTCTGCCACACCCACAGTTCTAAATGTACAGCAGCACCCTTTATAAAAAGAATAAATCATCTATATGACTAGAAATTAGTCCTTTCTCCTTCCTCTCCTCTAGTCAGTAAGTTCCAGGAGGGCAGGGACCAGTTCTGTCTCATTTATACTGTATCTGGTATACAGTAGGCACTCAATAAATATTTCTTGTTTGAAGTAATAAAAAAGATGAACAGAAGTATTTGCTAGCAGATCACACTTAACATATGGCAAAAATGTATTATCTGGCATCTCTAATTGGTAGCCGTGAATCAAGAAAGAGCAGCATGGTAACTGCTAGGTTTTCATGTACTTTAATCAGCCCAGGTTTCTCTCTTAAATTCCACCATGGCTCTTCCTCTATGCTGCAAAGCCTCTGAAATGAGGATCATAAAACCTATGTATCCATAAACCAACAGAGGTCTCCTAAGGCTCTACCTGTAAAAAGATAGTCAACATTTGGGGGCAGGGCCAGCGGGAAAGGTACAGTGCTCTCTCATTTTACATTGTAATTGATTTCTGAATAGCGGGTCTCAGATAGCGTCTAACTATAAATATTTAATATATCCATACTGAAACAAATATGTCTGAAGTTTCTCTAGCAAACATCATCGCAGTCCATGATTACCCGAGCTTTCGATATCTTCAGTTGCCAGTCCCCCATTGGCTTTGGTCAGCATTTCCCTAAAGTGGGATCTCTGGGGCACTAGTCCAAGCAGATACTCTTGTGGCAATAGAAGTAATCTCTTTTAGAAAATGACTATGAACATTAGCATATTTAGGGTTCTCAGAGTTCCTGCAATTAAAATAAGTTTCATTTTGTTAAGAGTAGCATTTTCTACACACACATGGCAATTTTCTTTTAAACCAAAGTATGAATGAACCTATCTTGGAATGCTCTTAAAGAAACACTAGCACAGATTGTGATATACTAATCCATGTCTTCAAACTTCATTCTGTTACACTTCATGACAAATAAGTCATGTTTCTGGTGTTTTGTTTTTTTTTTTTTAATTCTTGCATCAGGAGTTTGGAACTATTTGGTTTATTTTTAATGTTTTTGATATATCCCAGAAGTCTTAAACCATCTCCCTATGGGCCAAATGGGTATCTTAGAGTGCCCTAACTGTATCATTAAACAAATGACAAATACCTGGATTCACACTGTGAGACTATAGTTTAATGTAATCCCAAACACAGTAAAACACTATCAAACGAAGGACAAGAATTCCTGGGAATTTCCAGGGAAACCCAGGGAAATGTAAATGAGCTTTGTTTCCTCCTCAAGACAAATAACATGAATATCCTATCAAAGTGTGTTTAGAGATCAAGGAAAATGTAGAGAACGCCTTGGGCTGTCCCTGTGAATACAGCCAATGAGCTGCCTTTATTAATTGCCTACCAGTGAGTCTCTATATTTCAGTCTCCTCAGGAAAATCACTATATAAACCAGTTTATGATTTTCTTTCTCTGATCTTCACTGCAGCTGGTGATTGCTGAAATGATGATCTCAGAGTCGGCTGTTCCTGCCAGAGAGCTTGCACAGAGAGAGATGCCATTGTGAAGCCAGCCATAGAAACCTGCATAAAATTGGCCTTCTTTCCTTAATAGAATCACATGAACAAAGATGAGTTTGTTGCTGACTCAGAGCTGAAAGCTTTGTTTTGTAAAGCTCTCTGAATGTATTGCACTCTGCCAAAGGAAAAGGGCTCCTTCTTTAAAAAAAAAAAATAGAGGAAGAACAGTAAGCGGAAATCAGACAACAAATCAAAGTGCACACCCTTCGGGTAGATTTTTGTGACTAAAGTGGCCTGGAATATTTTTTTTCTTTTTTCTTTTCTTTCTTTCTTTTTTTTTTTTTGGTGAATACTGGTCACATTTCACAAGCTGAATAAAAATGAAAGGAAAAGGAACTCTAATTAATGGGGTGCCTTTTGATTTGCAGAGCAAAATTGCCACAGCAGATGTACCAGCAAAGAGGATTAGATTGTCCCTTCTATGAAGCACTGAAATTTTCTTTCTTCCCCTGTAGTAACCCCATTGAAGAGAGGCTGTCTTCAGTGTCTAAGATTCAGTGCTGCAAAGAAACTGTTGTACTTAGGCACAATGGGCCACTCTCACAAGACCAGACAGAATATGTGAGGAGAGAACTAATATCCCATTAAATCTGGGCAAGACAGTTTTCATTTTACTATTTTTAAAAGGCTAAATTAAAAGAGAAATTTGTGATGCATTCAAAGTTGATAAAATATGCATTAAAGTGAACCTTAAAACATTCATGGATAACATTCATCATTTTGAAAACTGTAATTGAATCAAGAAGGAATCTCATGCTAATTTCCCTTTGTTTTAATTTAATCAGTCCCGGGTGTTTTTATTTTGTGTATGTGTGTGTTTATTTGTTTTTGATGGTTGTTGAGATCCTCATCTAAAAAGGTGGCTCTACTTCCATTCAAAAGGAATAATTACCAGAATGGTAACTTTGCCATGAGAGAACCAAAAATGATCGGTTAATCATCCAGATAGTAAATGTTTTGCTTAAGTGAGTCTTGAATGAGGAGAGAAATAATGTGTTGCTGTTGTTGTTATTCTTAATATGATCGTGGGAGGAAAAAGAGAACTGAAGAAGTGCATTTGTTCTTAATGTTTAGTTTCAGGTCATTTTGTATTTATTTCTGCACTTCTGGGAAAAAAGCAAAAAGGACAGAATGCTACTCAGCTGGGGTCTGATTCCACTGAAAATAGCTGTGGTTCTCTGTATAACTTAGGTTGTGGAAAACCATGAATGCTGGCACCGCCACAGGCTCACTTATTCAGGGAAAGAGTGAGGTCAACAGACTGTGGAAGTGAAAGAAATAATCCTCTCTCTCTCCTCATCCTTCCCACTACAGCTCTTTTTTTTTTTTTTAGAAAAAGAGAGAAAAGGAGAAAGAAAGAAACAGCAAAAGAAAGAAAAAAAAGAATGAAAGAGAGAAAGAAAGAGGAAGAGAGAGAGAGAGAATGGGATTCTTGTTTTATTGCCCAGGCTAGAATGCAGTTTAAAAATGGGCATTAAAAACCTCTTTTATGCCAAAAATTGTGCTTAACAATGGAGATAGGAAGGAACAGGGGATGAAAATAACAAATAAGCAGCCAAGCAATATTTTATTTAAACCTGTAAAATGGTATGCAATTGCTGAAGAGTGATTTACTTCCAATTATGTGGGCACTTTTAAAATAGGTATAATGTGATACTGAGAAAAATGTATGTTTTGTGGATTTGGGGAGGAGAGTTCTGTAAATATTTGTTAAGTCTAGTTGTTCCAGGTCTGGGTTCAAGTCCTGGATATCCTTGTTAATTTTCTATCT